>PVKS010019628.1:0-38078 GCA_004027875.1 Aplodontia rufa
TGCAGAAAGAACATAAAGGTAGACATTATTTCTACCTGCAGACTTTTGTTTATTCTGATGGTTGGGATGTAGAAGATCTATTAAGGGCATAATAGGAACCATAAGATTTGTCTATATTATTTCAAGTAGATGCATATAATTTAAAACCCATGAATATGTAATACATAACATAAAAGGTTTAAAATGTAAAATGTAAATATATTGTAATAGGTCTATGCCTCAGAAGACAGAGAAAAATATTGCAAGGCCTTTAGTGCATGTAGATAACTCTGCTTCTATTACCATTAGATTATAACTGTAAAATCCACATATGAAGTACAATAAATCACAGTGCACAGAGTTTCAGCTCACTGAACAATGTTTCAAATAAAAGCGATCTTACATACTGGAAAGGAATACACATGAGTTTTCTTTCCAGTGGGATTTCCATAAAGATGACATACTTACAACTGAGCACCCATGCTCACACCAACTACAGATTTCATTTTGTATGGTTATTGAGAGACCAACGGTGAAATTGATGTTTCCATATGCCATTGAATGGAACATTTATGACTTCAATGCAATTCTGTTCAGTTAGAAAAGTTTGATTTTTGTTTGGGGGAGATGAAAAGTCATGGAAAATAAAGAATGAATTTTGTTGATTCTGAACTTTTGCATGTCCTGGCGTGTTTGGAAACATCAAGCACAAATGGGCAGTTGTAAAAGAATTTGACATCAGTAGTGAGAATTCTGCAGAGAATAAGTGGTGGTGGTGGGGGGTTTTAGTGGATGTGAAAGATGCAATGTGTAAAGATTCTCTGAGGAAAAGGAGTGTCTTAGAAGTTGCTAGCAGCTGAACTCCTAGTCAGGTAACGAGCTCAAAGTCTTCAAGACAGTTATGACAGGCAAAGCCGCTATTCACTTTAGACAGTTTGAAAGAAGTGAAATTGTAATACTTCTCACTATTGGACTTATTAAAAATACATTGGGAGAAAAATGAATACTCCTTATATGGAGAATCAGAAATAGTTACAGATAATGTGGTTCATGAATCTTTAGGAAGTAACAGAATAAAGAGAGCAGAGTTTTATCTTAGTGAAAAAAATAGAGCACTTTTTCAATTTTATGAAAATTACTAAAAATTTTAGTGCATAACTTCAGAAACGATTAATGGCAAGACTCAGAGGACCAATGACCATTGTCGTTTAACAGGAACAGAATTGAACCCGAGGCAGAGTAACGGTTTAAATATGAAGATGGGCTTGGCCTGTCAATTGTTAAAGATTGAGCCAGCCCGTTCCATCAGAAAATCATGAAATTCCTTTCACTTGATGAGGTTTTTTTATAATGATATTCTTATTCAATTTTCATGAAAGCTAAATGGGTACATGTTCTGAGATTATAATTATATTCTGGGTGGATAGCCAAAGCCTCCACAAATGAAGCATACATTTTGTTCTCACATCATCTGGAAGTATTTTCAAATAGTAGGAAAACAATCTCAGTAAAATAATGAGTGTCACACAAAAGTGGAAAACACTTCATAAATTATAGAATTTTATCAACTGGTTATTTTGGTGGGTAAAAGCATTATATGTTTGTTTATAAACTATTTTAAGGAAATTTATAGATTTTTGGGACAGATTAAATCCTTAAATGTTATATACAATAAAATTCATATGTTGTGGCGTGTGACTAAGTATAAGGACAGATTTTTCTATCAACACAATCAAGATATACATTCATTTCATCACCCTAAAGAAGTCCTTCAGGCTGACTGTTTCTCCCATTTCCTAACCTAAATTACTACAGATTTGTTCTCCAACCCTATAAAATATATGTATCATAAATGTTGCCATTTTATCCATTTTAAGTATGCAATTCAGTGGCATTAGTTATACTCATAATATTGTGAAACTATTACCACTATTTTCAAAACATTTTAGTGACCCCCCAAAGTGAAGCCCTATAGTCATTAAGCATACATATCTCCTGATAATCTCTATTATACTTCTTATTTTCCTCCAAGAGTTTGCTTGAATTAGACAGTTCACATAAGTGGAATTATACACTGTCCTGAGTATGAACCACTTCATTTTGCATAATATTTTCAAGTTTCATCTGTGATAGCATGTATTAGAACTTCACCTTATTTGTATGACTAAATGATGTTTCATTATATGTACATATCATATTTTGTTTATCAATTCATCTGTTGATGGATACTTCAGGAATTTCTATCTTTGGGCGATGGTGAATATCTTCTTGAGGAAAGAGCAAACTCTTTCCCACAGTTGTTATACCACATTACATTTTGTTTTTATTGTGGTAAGAATAAGTTATATAAGACCTGCCCTTTTAACAAAATTTTAAGTGTACCTGCAGTGTTCAAGTTTCTCTACATTCATACCAACGCTTATTTTCTGTTTTTGTTTGTTTTTAATTATAGTTATTCTAGTAGGTGTGAAGTTGTATTTCATTGTGATTTTGATTTGAATTTTCCTCAAATACCAATGTCGAATTTTTTATTTTTTAAAAAAGGGGATAGTAAGGGAGAGAAAGAATCAATATTATTCAGTTATTCATGTATCCTTCATTACTCTGACACTTAGTTGTATACATGGTGCTGGGGTTTGAACATGGGTCCTTGTACCTGATGGGCAAGTGCTGTAACCACTGAGAAACCAGTCCAGTCCCTTGAAATATCTCTTTATGTGCTTATTGTCCATTTTTACATTTTCTTTAGAGAAATTCTTTTTTTATTTTTGTTGCTGAATAGTAAGAGTTCCTTATCTATTATGAATGTTAAATACATATATATGATTTGCATTTTTCTACCATTCTTTAGGTAGTCTTTTCATGTTCTGAATCTGTGATGTACAAGAGTATATTAACTTTGATGAAGTCCAACTTATCTTTGTGTGTGTGTGTGTATGTGTGCTTTCTACAGCATATCTAAGAATCCATGGTCAAATCCTAGGTCATAAGAATTTACTCTTATAGTTTCTTTGAAGAGTTTTAAGATATTAATTTTTATATTTATCTCATTGATCTACTTCTAGCTAATTTTTGAATATGTTGTGAGGTAGGGATCCAAATTCATTCTTTAATAATACATGGAAATCCACTTGTTCAGAACCATCTAGTAAACAGACTATTCTTTTCTCAGTAAATAAACTTTAACACTTTGTCAAAAATCAATTATCCAGGACTGGAATGGTGGCTCACCGATTACGGTGCTTGTCTGGCATGCTCAAGTATGCAAATTTGAACCCCAGTATCATATATACAACAAAGTGTCAAAGGAATGAACGTCACATGAAAAACTAAATAAAAATTGCTTCTCTCTCTCTTTCTCTCACTCACTGGCCCCTCTTTCTTTTTAAAAAAATCAATTATCCATAGATATATGGTTTTATTTCTAGACTTTACAAATTTATTTTATTAGTTTATATGTTTAGTCTTATACAGTTTCATTAAACATTTCTGATTATTGCATCTTTGTAGTAAATTTTGCAATTGGAGTATGTCAGTCTTCCAACTTTGCTCTTTTTCATGATAATTTCAGCTGTACAGGACTTTTGCAATTCAACATGAATTTTATGATTGACTTAAAATAAATGTAAATGCCTGAAAGATGCTGATTAGATAGAAATTGTTACTTTGGAGAAAATATATATGGTCATAATAACTTCAATTATAAGTTAGAAGATAAATTGTTAGGCCACAAAATAAGTCTCAATTTAAAAAAAATTAAAATCATATTATTTTCTCTGACTGCCATGGAATTAATCAATAGGTCAAACAGGAGAAAAACTGAAAATTCTCAAATGTAGGGATATTAAAAACTCTCTTGAATGTCCAATAGTTCTAAGAAATTGTGACTACAATAAAAAATACTCAGAGATGAATAAAAATGAAGATATAACTACCCAATATTAAGACAATGCTCAGAGGGAATTTATAGATACACATGCATAGACAGGATGTCTTTCAGAATATTTAAAATATCATTGTATTTTGAAATGGTTGTACTCTGTTTCCCCCAAGAAAAATCTTGCATAACTCTAGTATAACACTACAATTAGAAAAGTGTGTATTTAGTTTAGTACTATTACATTTTCTCAGATTTATATGACTAAAAAGATTTTTAAGATATAAAGCAATTCCACCACAAGGACCTGGCAATTTTATTATCATAGCCCCTCTCTCCAAATCCTATCCCCAATTTCTTAACCTGTACTAACCACTAATTTATTCACTATTTCTATAGTTTGTCATTTAAGAAATGTTCTGTAAGTGGAGTTACATAGTATATGAGATTTCGAGACTGGCTTTTTCACTTAGCATAATTCCCTTTACCTCCATCCAGATTGTTACATTTATGTAACATTTATTGTTACATTACTTTTCCCCTTTCTATTGAGTGGTCTTTATGGTATGGGTATACAGAGATTTATTTATCTACAGAAGGGTGTTTGGGTTGTTGAATGTTGGTGCTACTAGGAATAACACCAATTTGAATATTCCTGTATAAGTTTTTGTATGAACACATGCTTGAATTTCTTTGGAATAATTTACCCAAGAGTTAAAAATGTTAAATTGAGTGATAAGTGCCTATTGCCTATTTAGTTTTGAAAGAAACAATTGTAGGACTTTCCAGAGTGGTTGTACCATTTTGCATTCCTGCAACGATGTGTGAATGCTTAATTTCTTTTAAGGTGTTTATCATCGTTACTGCTGTAATAGGTCAATTGCAGTTGAATTCAGAACAGGTGAAGGAAAATAAGATAAAACTATCAGACAAAACAAAACAAACAGAAAACAAAAAGAAAAACAACTTACCTGTTTTTTTTTCCTGTATTTTCTAGCAGAAGAATTTCCTTTTTCTAGTCCTCTTGCTTTAAAAATAGTATCTTTGAAAGATGCTTCTGTCCATGATCTCTGCGTGGTTCTGGTGCTACATTTGCTCTCAGATCAAACATGGCAAAGCAGCAAGGGCAGGGTACAGTAAACTTATGATTATGTTTTTCAAGTTTTGACTTTCTTCCCTGATCTGTCTGTTATTATTTATTTTTTTCACTTCTATTTGCATTCTCTCCAGAGTTGTAGTTACTATCACTGCAAGCTACAGGATATAGTGAACTTACTTCTTGGTCACTTCTAGAGTCATTTAATACAACTGAATGAATTGTCAAACTGTTGGTACATTTTCAAGTACATTGTTGTTCTAACATGGTTTGCTTTTGTTTCTGCTTTTTCAGTTCCTTTAAATCCCCTTCTTTCTTGTCTGCTGAGAAAGATATTTCTAAGTGTTCAAATGTGAACAGTAGCTGAAGGACGATTGGCTTGTGAGTGATAAATATCATTCAGTTGATGATCCAGTGGAAGAGAAAACAATTCTGACAGTGAAAATGATGGATAATGTAAAATTTATGGTATGTCTTCAAACCAGGGCATATTTGGAGTACTTTGAATATGACTACCATGGCAGCACAGGGGAACTTTATATTATCTTCCATGCGAAATGATTAAGTGAAAATCTAGCAAAGTAAATTCTTTTATTAAAATAATGGTAAATCCAGATTCTATTTTTGTTTCCTCTGATGTCCTTCCATTGAGTGGAGAAAACCACTTACATTTCAGAAAGTATAGTTTAATTCATGATATATTATAATGCCCAAATTCCTTCTGGGATTCTAGCCTTTATCTAAGAGAAATAATTACCTTTGAAAGTAGTCACTTCTGAAGTTTCATCTGGTTGTTTGTTTTACGAATTGATTTAGCTCATTTACCTTTCTATGTAATCACTTTGGACTAGAGAGGGTATAAGTACGGTGGTAGGGAAAGTTGACCATCACGGAGACACTTCAGCAATGAGAAACTCTAAGTACTACAGCTCAGTGTTCATTATTTAGGTCCTACAGTAGGCATCTTTTTAGCTTCCTCTTTGCAATAGAGAGGTCTTTTAAAATAATAATTCTAGTATATTTTCCTTCTCCCGAATATTGCAAAATGCATGCAATTTCAACTCTAAAGCACTAACTTTGCATATAGATACACCATTTGCTAATTATGTAATTTGGATAATTCATTATTACTGACCCTAAGATTTCTCATTTAGAGATGTTGTTAATAATATTGATCAAAAAGAATTTTGTTCTGAGCCCTAAAGTTTACATATGCAACGTGTGTATAGTGTAATGTTTAAGCACATATAAATGCTTTGTTAAACTTTAAACAGCAAGCAACATACAATAATGTTATTTTTATACAAATAATTTATGTTTGAAGTGCAATTAGTTCTCCCCTAATGGGAAGAGGGAGCTTAGAAATATTAATGAATTCCCCAGAGAGGTTATTGGAATATTTATGACATTCTATACTATATTCCTACTAGCAATATCACTAGGTAGATTGCATAAATCAAGGACACTTTGTATTCCAGTTTATAATTGTATTTTGCAGGCACTCTTTGAGGTTCTGGGTCTTTGTACTCACCATTTTGGAATCTACATATAAATTGCTGTGTACTGTCAATTTTAGTATAGTCAAATACATTTCAAAGCCAAACATCATGATGTTTAAAAAGGGACAGAGAACAATTATATTTGACAAACAATTTTTACATGATCTGAAAATGTCTTAGGATTAAAAATGATCCTTTTATACTCTGATTTGCTTGGAAGTGTTTGTTTAGTTGAAACTTGTGGAATCATTTCACTTTCCTTTATGGGCTGATTGAAAAAGTTTGAAAAGTCTCAGTACAGGTTTTGAATATTGCCTCTTTGCTCACGGGGTTGATTGCCCCCAGAAGAATTACCAAGTTTGTGTTGAACATATTAGGACTTGTTCCAACTAACTCTGTAATCATTTATGCAATTTTCATGAACACCCAGGAGATAGTAGTAGTTTAAGCTTTGCAACAAATATAGATTTATTGCTGAAAACACTTGGCATAACTGTAAAGAAATATATAGTGTTGAAAATAGAAGTAACTTATCTTTTTGTTACATTTAGCACAACACACAAGCATTCATATTTTTCTCAGTTTCAAACTAGGCCTGTGTAAATTTTTACATAATTCAGAGGGCATATAAAATAAATAATTCACAGTGAAAGTAGTTCCCTAAAAGTCAAGGAAATTTCTTATTAAATATGAGTTTCAATTGATTGTATTTTAAACACTCTTATTTCAATATTTCATATGTATGTGTTTTGCAATGAAAATTTGTAAATTGATGGAAAGGTTAAAAAATATTGCACATTATCTGGTAAGGTTTCAGTTGTATAATTGTGTATTTTTTCACTTGGGTCCCTGATTGAACTATTTGGAGGTTTTCTAGATGGCCCACCAGACTGCTCCCCCATCCTCATTTTTTTTTCCTAAATAGAATATCTTAGATTTTAAAGCTCTAAACTTTTTAAGAATAATTCAGAAGATTAAAGTAATTTTGGCAGATTGGTTCTAAAAATAAAACACATAAAAAGGACCATTTTTTTAAGTGAAAAGAATTGGAGCAGGTTTGATGTTCTCTTCCTGAGAATAAATATCTCATGAAGACAGGGCAGTGTCTTCAAAGCCTGTTTCTTTAACAAAGGTCCCACAACATATCAACCTCTGTTCTTTCAAGTGAAAGGTTTTACCAGGTTTGAATTAATTCATAAGCGCTCTTGGAGATTAGTAAAAAGGCCACCTCTCACCTCTGTAAGGGAAAGAGAAAAAAATTTTTTTCACAAGCTTAGAAAAGACGAAGAATAGGCTCTTAAATCCCTAAGTAGAGTTCAATGTTTGATTTTATAAATCCAGTAGATAAGGGTCAGGTCATTGTTCTAATACACAGCCTCACCACCGCTATGCACACACACATGCATATGCACTTTCTCATACATAAATAATCATTTATGTTTTAACCTGCTTTCCTGTGAGAAGTCATAAAAGAGAAGATGTCTTTTACTTTTTTTAAATTTATTTATTTATTGGCTAAAATAAATAGATCCAAGTTAGAAACAAAATTAGTGCTGGTATAACATGGTAGTTAAGATTATAAGCATGAAAGTGTCTGTCTTAGATTATGTACTGGCTTTCAAATTAAATGGGTATGTGACTTTGAAAATCATACTTAACTTCTTTTTTTATTTTTTTTTAATTAAAAGTATATAGAGATACAGTTGAGGGGAAAACATCATCAAACCATCAGTAACCAATGTATATATACTTTGTTATCCAGGGCTAATGCCAAAACATGGATGACCACGTTGGGTTTCACCTGTTGCAGTTTCTCCCAAAAGAACTCTTGGGCGATAAATAGGTATCTGGTGGAGGAATTCCATCAGCTTCTGAGATGGTTCCCCCATATTCTCACTCTCCAGTCTCCTATGAGTTCTTCATACACCCTTCCTGCTCCACATCCCCCTCCCTACGCCTCCAAGTATCCTAGGGAGCTGTCCCCCTAATACACTGAGAATCATACAATTTGAAGTTATTGTTAGGTTAGCCGTCTACCCTACTGATTCCCCATGTATTCTAGCATCCACAGATGAGAGAAATCATTCAGCCCTTTAGTCTCTGAGATTGGGGTACTTCACTTAGCATAATTCTTTCCAACTCCATCTATTTGATATCAAAAGCTATAATATTGTCTTCTCTAATGGCCGAGTAGTATTCCATTGTATATAAGTACCAAAGCTTTTGTATCCACTCGTTGAGTGAGGGGCATCTGGGTTGGTTCCATAATCTAGCTATAGTAAATTGAGCTGCTATAAACATTGAGGAAGCCACATCACTATCATACGCTGATTTGGTGTGGTTTTCTATTTCATGAAAAAGGCCACGATAACTGCATTTAATTAATATGGTTTAGAGCTTAAAGTCCTGCAAAGGCCCATGTGTTTAAGTTTTGGTCCCTAAGTTG
This sequence comes from Aplodontia rufa, assembly GCA_004027875.1. Classification (NCBI taxonomy): domain Eukaryota; kingdom Metazoa; phylum Chordata; class Mammalia; order Rodentia; family Aplodontiidae; genus Aplodontia; species Aplodontia rufa. The sequence continues at coordinate 8,898 of PVKS010019628.1, forward strand.
TGGCATTATTAGGAGGTGGTGGAACACTTAGGATGTGCCACCTAGTGGAAGAAAGGCGGTTGGGGGTATGCTCTCGAGGGCGATATTGGGACCCCAACCCACTCTTGTCTTTCTCTTTCACTTTGTAGTCACACAAGACAAAAAGACTTAGTCTGTCACACATTCCTGCTATTATGTACTGTGCTGCTGCAGGTCCAAAGCAACAGGGCCTAGCAACCATGGGCTGAACCATCTGAAACAGGTCCCACATCCTTTTCTCCTTAAAGACTGATTATTTCAGATATTTTTGTCACAGTAATGAAAAGCTGATTAGCACGTCAAACTATGAGGTTTTTAAAAAAAGGATGAATGAACATGTGATACTCTAGTATATGCTTAGCTTTCAGTAGATTTTAAATGTGTTTATTACTATCATCACCATTAAATTATTATCATCACCAGAAAATGATTATTATCAGCATAATCATTGTTATTATGTTCTGAAACTCTGTTATATTGGATTTTGTCAATCTGTTACCTGAATGGATCACTTTTGTTACCATATTAGTGGAGTGACGTACATATATTTGGATATTATATTTTGGTATTTAAGAGTTTGTTTCTCAGATGCTCAAAAAGTTGAGTCAAACAGTGAATAAATTAATTTTCATATTGTTCCTCTTCATACGAATGCATATACATTTAAACATATTATCAAAATTTTGTGTCCCCAAGACATCAATCAAAAATTAACTTGGTTTCCTATAGAAAACAGGAATTAAAGAATTTAAATTTAAAAGTTTGAAACAGATTTTTTTCTTTAAGCATCTCTTTGAGCTCCAGTCACTACCTTGTTGCATATAGTTTACTAAATATTGAACATATCGTGGAGGTTCACATACTTCCAGTATACTAGAACATTGATACTTTGTTGGCAGAAATATAGATAGAAACGGTTCCTTTAGAAATATGTTTGTTTCTATAAATCCAAAATTCATGCTTTCTGTCCTTGCAAGTCCACTTCTGTGCATTTACCATGTATAAATGAGTCTTATGTACACCAGTATTATGTATGAAAATATCGGTCATAGCAGTATTTATAATAGTTTCCAAAGGCAATCTGTAATTTCTTCGTAAGTAGAATGCATAGTTAAATCTAAATTGCAGTATGTTCACACAATGCTGCACATAAGAATAAACTTCTTATACATGCAAACATGAGTAATGGTAAACGTATGATAGATGTGAAAATAGATCTAGAAAATACACAGGTAGCAATTATATTTATCAGTAGTTGAAGGTAGGCAAAAGTTATGCTGGCGATAGAAATTAGAATGACTGTGACATTTGAGGAAATAAGTTGGAGTTTGGATGCTGGAAATGCTGTGTGTGTGTATGTGTGTGGTGTGTTTTAGTCAGCTTTAAAAGCTGCTGTGACCGAAAGACTTGATAAGAATTATTAGAGGAAGAAAAGTTATAGACTGTCAAGTCCATTACTCTAGGTCCAAAATGAGGCAGAACATCAAGGTGGAAGGGAGGGGCAGAGAAAAGCAGTTCAGGACAAGGTAATAAGGAAGAGTTCTGATCAACTGGGACAAAGTATGACCCTTAAAGTCATGCCCCCAGTGACCCACCTCCTCTAGCCACAGCCTACCTGCGTGCAGTCACCACCCCTAATCCCTAACACTGGGTTAATGAACTGACTAGGTTAAGACTCTCATAACCCAATCATTTCACCTCTAAACTTTCCTGCATTGTTCACACATAAGGTTTTGGGGGACACCACATATCTAAAACATAACAGTGTACATTGTGCATGTGTGTGTAAAAATTCAAGCATTGAGCAATATACTAAAATAATTATACTTAGTAAACTTTACTGCTTGTAGTTCTTTCCTTATTAGGAAAGAGAGAGGGCAATGTATAAAGGAAGAGACATAAATAGATGTCTCTTCTTAGTAAATTGAAGTTTTTATTGCTGTTCCTCTCTTCTTTCAAACTTCCTCCTCGTTTCCCACAACACTGATGTTTCTTTAATTTTATGTTTGTAAATTTGAGAGTGAGTTTCCCTAATGAATTTAACTTACCTCATTAATTTTATTATATCTTGAATTCTTTTGAAAAGTAGTGGCACCTGATTTGTATTTTTCATTCTTTGCCAAAGATTGAACTGTACATGTACGTTGTTTAATTTACACAGGGTGAAATCCGCCAGAATTAAGCCATTCATCACTGCAACACCTTGCTCTTGACATTCATGGTATATCCTACCTTCTTATATTATCAGTTTATGCTAACTCAGATTTACTCTGAGGTAAATATGTGCTTTCTGGATATGACTGAATTTCATGGCCTGCCTTGAATGCAGATGCCAGTGTTCTGTAATCCTTAGCTCTCCCTAACTGTTGCATTAAGCTACGTTAAAACCATCTTGCTTGTTTTTATATTTTTTATAAGAGGATGCAATGCAGATTTTTCATATTATGATTTTATCGGTTGCAAAATTGCTTTTTATGAAAGAGGGCAATGCAGGTTTTCGTACTGTAAATTTGTCAGTTGCAAAATTTCTTTTCAGTTACAACCTTTAAAAACCCCCATTCCCTGTGGCCTTTATACGGGCTGGCTCAGAAGTTTATCCTCCACTCCTTTATTGTCATTGTTTACACATTTGTCAGAGGATGGATGTAATTGAGATTTCAATTGCATAAAATCAGACAGAAATGTCTGGATGAATCTGGAAAGCATATCTAAATATTTGGGTTCATCTGGAGTCTCAAAGGAATACATAAAGTGACATCGTTAAGATGAAGCTCTAGATTCCCCAGGATAATCCCCCCACCCATTTTTGGAAATTCTAATCAATATACTTAATCAGAACTTTACATAATCTTTGAGTTCCATGTGATTCTATTTCCTTAGAACATTTTGTGTTTATGTAGAAAGACAGGAGTCTTGACTGAGAGAGCATCATGAAATTATTAAACCCATCTCCGATCATCACATTTTTATATCACGCCTGATCTTCCGACAAGTTCTTTGATTCCATGTTTGCTCTGTTGCATGTTGTTTAGGATTGTTCTGGCCACTATCTGAAATAAAGACACATGGAAAGATAAAAGAGTAGTTTTCTTTTGCTGTGCAGCAAACACTAATGTTTTCCCACTCAGATGCCTTTGACTGTACCTTAACCCCACCCGGTACTGCATTCCCTGTCTCCTCTGGTGTGCTTTCTTTAAATCTTCTGTGGAGATCTGACCTTGGTTTATTGGAGCTGCTCTGCTTATATGGGCAGAGACCCTGACACACCTGTAAAGAGTTTTCCCTTAAGCATGATCCTTAGCTAATAACTGATCTTATGAGATGATGACAGCTTGTAATTGATATGCCAGAGTTCCATAGTAGCAGGCTGAAGATACCGTTCTGGAATATTGTCTGCAATTGAACCCTTTATTGTCCTTCTCTCCCATTTGTCCCCCACACATTCAGTGATTTCTTCTAGAAATACTTCCTTACTCACTAGTAAAACAATCTTCTTACAATCAGCTTCTGGGGAAATTGAGCAAAAAAAAAAATCTATAACTCACATGAACAAATTCTTCTAGCCTATAGCCAAATAAATTTCTAAACAGAATTTAGAACTCTATAGTACAATTTTGCAGTATTTGTACTCCTAATATTATTTCAGATTGATGCTTTCCTAAAATAATGACTGAAATTTTACATATGAAGAATAATTCTATTGATAACTTTTCTCACTATAGCTAGTAAACTTATATTTTCCTGAAAAATAGCAGTCTGAGTATGCTTACTGATTTGCTTCTGTTTGATAATGTGATTATGCTGCCACCCGTTTTGAGGAACAGAAAATATTATTTATGAAACTTAGAAAGGATACATTAATTGTTAACTTTTATTTACTTTTTCTGAAGATTTTTTAAAAATATAATAACTACTGGTTGAAACCACTATGAAATTATAGAACTGATTGTTTATAACGTAACTTAGTCAATATAAACACCAAAAGCTGGAGTCCACCCATCAAGAGCAGCCAGCTGGAAGAAGAGAAATTTGCCACCAAGTGTCAGTGGACTGAGCTGGCTCATAGGAGTGGTGCACTGTGGCCTAGAAACTAGCCAGACAGTGACCCAGCCTGCATACCCCCTTCCTGGGAGCTATTCCAGAACCTTCTGAACCTGAGAAAAATCTCCCTCCTGTTTTGGTCTTTATCAGTATCCCTCTAGCACCCTCTATTGACCAAGCCTGAAATGTGCTAGCTGCAACAGGGAAAATACTAGAGTCCAGCTTCAACACCACAAAATAAGTCAAGAAATGTGAGTTTGGAACTGAGAGGAAAAAATTGGTACCTATTCCCACACAGGATTTCTATTTGTCTAACACTTAGAGGAAATATTCAACCAAGTTGTAGTGATCAACAATATTTTAGAAAGGAAAAAGTTGTTTCCTAGAGTTTTTTTTCCCAAAAACAAAACAGAAAGCATGATATGTAGAGACAGAGTACTGTAATCTTTTTAGTAAAGATTAGTAATTTGACCTAATACATGATAATTGCACAACTGTCTAAATTAATTTGTTCTTATCTTCATTGCTTATTTTTATTGTTACTAAATCACACCCTTCAGTTTCTTCAGCTGCATTGGTATGGGAAAGAGAAGAGGAGGTGAGAAATAAATGTATATATTTAACTCAGGGCTTACTTTTATTTTAAGATTTGTTAAAATTCATTCTCCCAGTCAAATAAGAAGTGGCGATCTGTGATGCCATCAAACATCCTCTTTGTTTGCTTGTTCATTTTTAGTGGAAGAAATATGCAAAATCATTTTCTATTTTTGTCCTTAGATGGGAGCATAGAACTAAATGTGGTATTGTATGTCACATGGTAGCACCTTCTTTTTTTTTTTTTAAGTAGAGAAAGAGAGAGACAGAGTGAGAAAGAAAGAATCAACTTTACTTTTTTCATCTGGTTTCTGTTTCTTCAACACTTAGTTTTGTATGTGGTGCTGGGGTTCAAACCTGGGTCCTTGCCCATGCCAGACAAGCAATGTACCAGTGAGCCACCACTCCAACCCAAAGCACATTCTTATTTTAAATATAAAAATATGGAGAACTAAACGACTTGACAAATGCTTCCAAACTTGCTTATGATACAATCCATGCATGCAAGATGCTAGGTATGTATACAGGTCACGTCCTCTGTTTTCCTGAAGTCATTTGGTACTTCAGGATGCAGATGTTAGATTAGTTAGCAATTGCTGTGCAGCAAGTCACCACTATTTAGTGATTTAGCTCATATTTTTGCAGTTTGGCAATTTATGCAAGGCTTTAGGTGGACGGATCCTTTGGTTTTGGCTGGGGTCTGTTGCTCATCTTTGTCTTTCTCTGGTTTGGTAGGCAGCTTTACCAATCTCAGCCAAGTGTCCTCATCTGTGGCCTCTGCTATGACATTAGGTTGACTTGAAATACTATTCTGTCTACCACAGGTGATTGGAAGTCCAGCTTCTCCTGTAAGATACTAGCATTTCTGCATCCTTTCTATGAGAATATGTTGTTTGACTTGGCTAATTTCATGAAAAAGAAAAGAAAAACTTTGCCAGATGGAAATTATATAAATGAAGGGACATTTTAAGTTGACAGGGATAATATATGATGGTGAACAGATCTCATATCCCTTTGGACTACTCCAGGTTTTACCTGAAGGTAGAACAAAGGAGATGGAAAGTCCAATTGACATATGAGGAGAGCAGCATAACCTAACAAGTTAGTTTGAAATATTTTTCTTAGCATAACATGTGTGGAGAAAGAACTCGCTGCAGTGGAAAGGATTTATAATGGTGTTACTGAGAAAGTACAAACACATATAAGAGATAAAGGTTAGAAAAATCGTAAAGAGTATATGTGTATGGACAGAGGAGAAGGGTCTGGTAAAGCATGAATTGGCTTTCAGCATTCATTGGAGTGATGGAGAAGAGGCTGTTCAAGAACGACAGTCTGAGTTTGTGGGCATGGGGAGAACTATTGCCTATATAACGAAATATCTAAAGTGTAGGTGTGACTAATGCAGTCAAAACTTAACCATTATAACCCCATTCATATGAACATGTGAATACTAATATGTTCCCTAATTCTGATGCTTCAGCTTGTTTTCCTCCAAGACTTTCAGTGCTTCTTTGCACTTGAATTTGTGGAGATGATTGGTTTTCTTCATACTACCTTGTTTACATAGATTTTGTTTCATTTTACCTGTGGCTTAAGCATTGGCTTTGGTGGCATTCAAGTGAATGACCATTTCTTCCTGCCAATTTATAAACTAGAATAAATTGTTTGCACAAAGACTAAAGGCTTAAAAAACAGTAATAGCTGTATTTCACCTCCTGTATATTTACCTGTGGGATACCTTTTAATGTTTCTCATAGTAGTATAGGAATAACACATAATTGTAAACGGAAAGCCAAGCTTATTTGATAGTGTTATCTGAGACCCAATAAAACCCAAGTATTAGAAAAAAGAAAACTTGGAATTTGATTAAGAAGTGGAGGGCTTTAAGTGACACTCCAGTGCCTTGGGCTGAAGTTTCAAAAATTTGGCAAGGGAATTGAATCCCCCAGTGCTCAGGCTTATGACGGCAAGAATAAAGCTATTTTTATTCTCTAGGCAACAGCTTTCCTCTGCCAAATTTCCCAAGACTCAAACAATGAGAGCATCCAACCCAAAACGATTAATGCAAATTTAGTAATTGTGCACATGGATCATTTCTCTGTCACCCATTTTATCCGTAAAACGTGGCTTTCTCTCCATGCACACATTGCTCATGTTTTGTGCCATTCACCTGTTGCTGGGGGCATGGAACAAATTACCTCTTTGTGTGAGGCTGCGGGAAGAAGAAATTATCACATTTGTGGCTGGCACCTACTACTAAACCAAGCATGTAATTATTTGAATCAGAATGATTGTACGCACAAAGTCAGATTTATCTTGGATATCAGAAGGAGAGCATATGAGGTCTGATCCGCAGCTGGACAATTTCCCAAAGGGAGGATGGGTGCGAGGATATAGGCTTCTGTTAAAAAAGATAAATTTTTTGGCAGAAGAGACAAATTTCAGTAGAAGCCAATGAGACCTCAGGGGTTCTGGCTTTTGTAAAATTTTAAGTGAAGCGAGTGTAAGTGCAAGGTTTGAGTTGAGAGCCCTGGGGAAGTTAATCACAAAAAGAAGTATTGTGTTGCCAACCTCACAGTGTGGACTCCCCCAAAGCACTTCACACAAGAACCTCAAACTTAATCAACCAACAAGGCTCAGAGGAGTGCGCTAGAAAGCCCCTCAGGCTTGTGATATCGCTTTCAAGTTTCCAGGAGGCATTGATGCCTGCCTAATAGGGCCTTTCTGGAAACGACCAGCTCCTATTCAGAGGGCGCCCATCAACCCTAAGCTGTGTTCAGTTGGAGCTTTAAATGACAGTGTAAGGTAGGGTAGCCACCGTGAAGTGTGTGCTACCTCCTCCTCCGGAGCCCTTTGCTGGTTAAACTTCCCACTGGTTGCCCACTGGACACTCCCATTTGCTAATCTGAGAGGCTGTGCTCTCACTCTGCGCTCCACTGGCATAGTGCAGCAAAAAGTGTATGGAATTTTCTCCACACCACAGCTGTCAAACAGACTTCCTGAGCAAACATAATCTTTCTAATGCCAGTAAATGGTTGTCGATTAAAAGAAAATTCCCTACATGGAGAATTAGGAGAAACACATACACAGGGCTCATGGCTACATACAAGTGTCATCAAAAGGTGTTTGGTGGGCTAGAGCACTGGCTCAGAGGTAAAGCACTTTCCTGGCATGTATGAGGACCCAGATTCAATCCCAAGCACCACATATACAAATAAGTGGAGCAAAAATAAAAGATAGAACGAAGAAATAAAATTAACTCATTCTCTCTCTGTGTCTCTCTTTTCAAAAGGTGTTTGGCACAGAATCAGGTGACCCAGTGCATCACTTTTTCAAGTGCTTTACATGAGAGATTTTTGGAAAAGGGTTGATTTGAAACACCTCATTTTAAAGGAAACTTGGCTGTTTCTCTCCACCTCTTACTTTAGGATAAAATGGGAAAATAAAAACAATGTGAACAAATCCAACACACAACATAACAAAAATAGAAGCTTCCAGGCCATAGGATGGTAGGGAAAAATTGTGAAGGGCATTGAGATGGATGCAAATGAAAGATTACTGCGTGTCCTGTGTAGTACACCTTTCCTGGTGATCAGATTCTGTCTGATCCTGCACCTTTCCTCCTCTTCAAGCTATTTAATAATGCAAATAATTCTTATCCATATAAATGAAAATTAACTGTCTGGTAGAATGCAATGTATTATTGCTATGAGAATATTCATCAGATTTACATCTATTTGCAAATTTATTTCAGCATTCTTGATTGCTTATGTACGTGCAGATAGTCTGAATTATCCTTTGAACTAGTTGTAACATATTACTGATTCCCTCATTAATTAATGAGATAAATAAAATATTTGGCACATATTCATTTTATATGTCTGCAAGTTATGATGTTAACTTTAAAATATATTCTCTATTAGTATCACTTCATAGGATTTTTATTTTATTTGTATACTGGTTCAAAAAGACATCTTTGTTGAATTTCAAATTTATATTTGAAGACATGGTGTTTGAGATGAAGATTAAAATCACTGGGTAGCAAAGATACAGGGTCAGGTTGTTTTTTTCCTTTAGTCCTTCAGGAAATGAGAAGTAGCTTAGACAGGAAACTCTTTGATTGCTTCTAATCAAGTCTTCTATTTGTACGCTTTGATGCAACTTCACTGTAATGAGTGTTGTCATAGTTAGAACAAAAGAAAAACTAATGAATTTAAGCGATCATTGGATTAGCTCTTTAGAATATGTCTGCTTTATCTAGTTTACATATCTTCTAGTAGTTATTTTTGATGAAGAGCTAAGGGAAGGCTAGAGTTTAGCTAATACATCATAGATCACATTTTCAGAGGCCACATCATAACAATGTATTCACTTGAATGAGATTTATGCTGAGGGCCTCAATTTGCAAGTCATGAGTGTTTGGGAATTTGGCTTTCCTGGAAATCTTTTCTCCTTCTCCTTTGGTAGTATTTTTTTTTCATCAGTTGAAAATAATGTTTCTTAATGAACCAGAATGAATCCTCCATGGATGTAATTATAAGCCTTTTCTTTTTTCCCCCTCAAATTTAAAATTTTTCCAGGAGTAAGGAAGAAGAGATCTGGGAACTCCTGTTTCACTGATATGAATAAGTAATGGGATGCCCTGAATTTATGTTCAAGTACCTGATAAGTAAATTTTCAAAACCTAATTTTTGGAGGTATTTAGTAATGAAACCTATGTTTGAAGGTAATACATTTTTTCCCCAAATCATTGGATATGTAAGGAAAAACAACATATATGGTTAGCATTGGTTATTCCTTCTGACTTGTTATTAATCCATCATGAAAATGTGCGGGGAACAAAAGTAAGGTTACTAGTTAGTGTTGTATCTGTAAGAAATTTACAACTAGAACCAGTTGGGTTTCTACATATGGTATCATTTCAATGGTAAACTTTCCTTGACTAAAATTTAGCCAAGTTCTCTCTCTGTATCCCTCTGCTACGTCAACTGTAGTATTCAAGACTTCCTAAGTTACAGCCTAATGTTAACTTGCAATAGTTTTACAAACTTTTACACATACTGTACTTCAGTGGTACTGGACTATATATGTCCCTAGAACATATGCAGTACTTCGCTTTGTAAAACTTTGCAACACACTCCATGTTTGCATAGATGTTTTATTCATCCTCTAACATAGTGCTTCTAAAACTTCTGTGAAGAACATTTTTTGAAAGTTTCTATTCAATCATAGCCCAACACTGCAACATAAAAAATAAATTGCTACAAAATAATCATAAATGATTATAAAATATAAGCACCAATTTGTTATTTGTATTATAATTAACACATTTTGAAGTTGCTCTAAAACTGTGGAATTTCTCATATACACATCTTAATAAGCCAGTGAACCACATTTGCACTGACTCAGAGCCGTGTTTGGGTGAGCAGTACAGCCTAAGTTCCTCACAAATGCTGCTTTCTCCAATTACTTTTTTCTGTATATTCTGACATAAAAGTGAAATAACCTTAATTTGATAGAACAAGGCTGCAGTGTCATATTTTTTCTTAAGATAATTTACTTAATCTTTGTGGTTTTAGAGTTCTTGAATAATGATATTTCCTATTGAGGAAAACTCCAGTCAAATTATTATAGGAAATCTTCAAGTAAATATTTGTTGAATCCCAATTTTCTTAAATTGTTTGCTTGAAATAAAGTATGATGCTTATATTTTTCCATTGCCCTTTTCTGTAATAGTTAAGTCAAATCCAAGAGTTTGAATACCCACTGTGATTGACAATTTCCCACATTTACTTAATATCTCTAACAGTCCTGCTATGCTGTCCATTTTATATTAAGGTTAGGTAGACATGATTTTTCTTTTGTTCCTCATATGCTTATTTTGCATTTCCCTTATCATCTAAGCTTGCCAAACTCAAGGCTTCATTGACTCCTTTGATCTCTTGTTATCATCATTACCCATATCCAAGAAGTTGTCCTTATTACTGATTCTTTTTCTCAGGATCTCTCACATCTGTCCATTCCCTTCTATCTCTATTGGTCATACACCCTGATTCTGGGCATTATCCCAACCTAAGTTTGTACAATAGCCTTCTTCTGTTTTCTTTATTATCTAACACATTGTTCGTATTTGCCTTCCTTACAAGATGTATTTTCCCTAAGAGGTAATTTTAAATCATTTATAAGAGTTCCAGAATAAACTGTACATGGATACATTTTTCACAGTAATATGTTCAAAATGATAGTGGGAATTGGATATGTTTATTAACCTCTAAACTTATTCAACTAGTTCAACTCCCTACAGTAGCCCCTTAAGAAGAGATATTTTTTGTGATCTTTTTTTTTTTAAAGAGAGGGACAGTGTAAAAGAGAGAATCAATTTTATTTAGTTTTTCATGTGGCTTTTGTTGCTCTGACACTTAGTTGTGTACATGGTGCTGGGGTTTGAACCTGCACATTCGCGCATGTTGGGCAAGTACCGTAACCACTGAGCCACTGCTCCAGTTCCTCTTTTTGCTTTTGATACATGGAAATTTTTCACAATTTTGTATATTATGGTAAAACTGATGAAAAGATAAAGATAGAAATGGTTCATGTAAATACTCTCAAGGAAAAATGTACTTTTAAATGTAGGATTATAGGAACTGGAGGAGTGGCTCAGCAGTTATGGAGCTTGCCTTGCATGAGTGAGTACTAGAGTTCAAACCCCAGCGCCCATTACACAACCAAGTGTCAGAGGAATGAAAGTCACATGAAAAACTAAATAAAAATTGCTTCTCTCTCTCTCTCACTGCCCCGCTCTCTCTTTAAAATAAATAAATAAATAAATAAATATAGGATTATATAGAAATTAAAGCTTTATAAATATAAGATAGATCATAGTTGAGGAGATAAGATTCATAACTTAGGCCCCTATAGCAAAAGACAGATTAACAAAAGAAAAGCCCAAGATTTGTTTCCTCTTAAGTTTTACATGATACTAAGCATTTATGTGGTTAGGTTCGAAGAAGAGTGGACAGTCATGAGGAAATGTGATCAGTCATAAAGGGAATGCTGTCATGGTACAATACTGGGTGGACTCAGGCCTGTTTCGGCAAACTCTTGGCATCTCTGTCTTCCAGAGTGAGAATGTTCCTGTCCTAGGAGTGTAGAGAGGGATCCTCAGGAATGAAGATTTTCTTCAGAGGATGGTCAGAGAATTCTTCTATAGCTCCTGATAGGGAGAAGAGCAGGAGCATAACCTTCCTACTCCTGCTGTTCCCCACAATGTCAACAAGTCAGCTTTGAGGGCAGCATATCTTGAACCCCATCATTAGCCAGAATCTATCTGATGACAGACCATTGAATTTTATAAAGTTCATCCATTTCTCTATTTCTAAGTGCTGATATTCAAACACTGAAATTACTGTACATAGTAAGTTTCAGAATAAAAAAATATATTTTCTTTGCTAGAAGAATTGAATGGAAATAAATCACATCACACTAAATCATTTAGACAGTGATATGGGCTATGAGTACCTGATCATGCAATTGATTGATAAGCTGTGTAAGTTTCCTGCCAATTAAGAATTTCATATATGTGTAGGATGCGATTATTGAGAACACTTTTTTCAAATTACTGTTGTCAATTTTTGAATGCAGCTAGCCTTGCTTGCAATATGTTTGTGGAAGTTGTTAGACTAGTTTTTGGAAGGTTCCAAAGGTTATTTTACGACAGCTATCAGTACAGTATGTTAGCCCGAGGATGACATTTTTCTTTCAAGAATAAAGTAAAGCTAATCAGATACCACAGTCCATTATCTGATGAGGAGTAAACAAGTGACAATATTACAACTGTCAAAATGAAATATAGTCCTGTGAAATGGCTGTCTAGGAAAATAAAGAAAAATACATGCACAAAAATCTCTGAAAAGAACAAGCCTTTTCCTTTGGATATAACAATGGCTCAATATTTTTGTACAAGTATGTTAAGAAAAAATGGGGAATTACAGTACAAGAGTTAGAAACTGAACTGGTAAATGGCTATATCATTCTAAAATGGAAGTTCCACATACTGTTCAGTATGAATATTGGATGGATGAGTAAGGGATGCTATGCTTCAATTATTTTAATTTAAAATACATTTGTTTCCTTTACCTTGGGCTTTAAACATTTAAACTGTATTCAAAAAAAGCAGACATGTTGTCTTTGTTAGGACACAGGCTGAGGTGCTATAAAAAGATCTCAAAATGCAAGAGCTAACAAAGGAAAGGTATCCATTTCACTCTCAGACAAGTTGGAAGGGAAGAAAGAAATAAAGTACAGGTAGCTCAGCTCCACAATGCACTGCTGTAACTTAGGTGCTGTCCTGGTCTGATGCCAAAGCCGGCTCGAGTCCCTTCTACAGCCTGTTGGAGGAGAAGAAGAAAAGAGGGTACAAGTCCAGCAGTTTTATTGTAAGGAAATGCCCAGGCAGTTGCTTACCCTATTTCTGCTCACTTTTCATTGCAAAATTTTGATTGTATGACTCCGCTAGTTTCAAGAGAGGCTGGAAAAAGTAATCCCCAGGTGGGCTGCTCTGAGCCTTCTTAGAACTGGGCTGATGGGTTGGAAGAAAGGCAAGTAAATACTGGGGCATGATGATTAGCTATATATTGCATATATATATATATATATCATATACATATTATGTATATATCTTGTATATATAGATATCTCAGCTATCCACATCATATGTATGATTAAACTTAAGAGTTTAAAATTAAAAAAATATTTTTCTTTTTCCTTTACTCCTATGGTTAATTTTTATGCAAAATTCATATATTCTTATAGTCATGGAAAAACATACAACGTAATCTTTCTTTTTTCCTAAAAAGTGTAACTTACTTTATATACTATTTTTGCTACTTTAATTTTGGTTCCTTAATGTATGTTAGAAATATTTTTATATCAGCAAAGGCATGTCTTAACAGCAGAGCATTGTCTAATTGTGTAACTGAATGATAACTTATTCAATGTCTTAGTTAAGGATATTTTGATAACTTCAACATATTTTTATGTCCCTTTCTTCCTTTCATGTGAAAAATTTGATATATTGCATAATGAAATTTGTGTATATACATCTTTACATAAGTGCATGAATGTATCTGTTTCTTAATACCATATATAATATATATTCCATAAAATGCATCCATTCTAAGTGTACAGTTTAGTAAGTTTTAGTAAAGTGCACAGTTACGTAATGATCATGACAATTAATTTCCATACATTTTTGTCACCTCTAAGTGTCTCTCTTTTGCCTCTTTGCAGGCAATCCCTGTCCCACAAAGACATATACAGCCATTTAATTTGCCTTTGCTTTAGATTTTACTTTTCTAGAATTTTCATGTAAATATAATTATATTCTATGACTCTCCTTTTGCTTGACTTCTTTCATTCAGTCAAAAATTATTCTTCAAATTCCTTATTTTGACAAAATTTTAGAATTACAGAGAAATCGTAAAATTCTGTAGACCTCACCTTGGTTCCTCTAATATTAGCAACTTCCTACCGAGGCACGATTACTGAAAATAGGAAGAACCAAAATTCAATTGAACTCAAATATATTTAATGATGCCATATATTCTTTCAGAAAATTAATAAATTAGTTTGGATATAAGATAATCTACTCATTATTTTTGTTCTGCCAATGTGCTACTTAGTCTTAAACCATAACACAGATAATTTTGAGGAGATTTAGGAAATCTTTACGGAATAGTAGTATATATGTTGACTATAGAGGACATGTTAATTTTGCTCCACATTCTCCAAGTCTGTCTCAGGAGTTTGTATCATTCTAGTCTTATGAGAAAAAAAAAAATTGGCAACTAGGGAGTTTATTAGTAGAGATGGGAAAATAGGTATTTTTCATCCTGTCTAAAACTCCTAAATGACTTTCCTTGTAGTTATATCTTTGGTTATTGTTCTATAGATTGGCAAATGAGGCCAACCAGCATAATGATCATCATAATTATTCTGAGAGTCATTCATGTCTTTAATTAATTAAATTATTAGTTACTTTTTTACTGCTGAGTAGTACACCATCATGTGGATATACCACAATTTTGTCAATATAACAATAATAAAGAAAAAAATGCCTGAAATTCTTTTTTTATAGAATAATAATGACTAACAATTGGAGTATACACTTTGAGATTTTTTTTGTTTTCCCATGCCCACTTATGAATATTCATAGTTCCCCCTCAAAACAAAATTACATGATATACAGTTTTGGTAATCTGCTTTTTGATTTGCAATAGGTCATGAAGATTTTTCTACTTTAATTAATGTGGACCTTTCTTAAATTTTAAACATTTTAAAGATGATTAATAAATACTTTCAATTTATTACTGTTATAAAAATGCCATGCTGAAGATCTTTCTAAATGTAATATTTAAAGATGCCAGATTATTACTTTAATGTCAAATTTTTTTTTTTTTTTTGGTACCAGAGATTGCACCTACGGGTGCTTAACCACTGAGCCATATCCCCAGCCCCTTTTATAGTTTGTTTTGAGATTCAAGGCCGAACTTGAACTTGTGATCCTTCTGGGTCAGCCTCCTGAGTTGCTGGGATTACAGGTGTATACCGCCACACATGACTTTAATGTTAATTTTTGATTCATGCTTATAGTAGTATCTGTTAGACTTTATTAGAAATTGAAAAATTAGAACATGCCTTATTGCTAGCCCACTGGGGATCCAAGACTCATGATAATTTTGCAATGACTGTAACTCTCTTATGACTATATTTAGCAGTGAAGGGTGAAGAAAGAAATACAGCTGCTCATCCAAGTGCACAGGCACACAAACCCATCCATATAGCTACACACCTGAAAAACCTTTGTGAATAATTGAAAATTCAATTCTTTTACTTTTTCCATATTTAGGAAAAAATATTCAGGTTATTTAAGCCTACTGCTGATTAGCCACAGCTAATGGAACATGACATGAGTGAAGTCTGGGACAAGTCCCTTGGGCAAGAAGCTACAGATATACAGAACACCAAGAAACTAAGTCACTTCTCAGTCAGGGGCAATTACACTGACACCTAAGAAAAATAGCATTAGAGTTGCTTGACAGTTGGAATCCAGTAAAGAATCATCAAAAATGCTGTATGCTGGGTTCATGCCTACAGCAGAGGACCTGGTTGACAAGCTTGCCCAAGCTAACTATATTAATGCTTCAGATCAGTGTAAGAGGTACTAGCAGCAGTTCTCTTTAATCATATTAAAAGAGTTGACAGATTTAATGCCTGCTTTTCAGCTGCATAACTATTCATTGGTGGAGTGGAGAGATAAATTCATGCAAATTGATTAGAATCTGTGCATCTTTCTTCTTTTGGTACCCTAAGAATATCTGAACTTCGTTTTCTTCTTTTTTTTTTTCTTAATATGCTAATTGTTTCTCCAGTATGTGAAACTCTTCAACAACAGCTAATCTTTTTTTTTATTTATTTAAAAAGAAAATAAAGCTGCATGATGTGTCTGTCAGTTCTGAGGATTATGCTTTGCAATTTTAAGCTATATATCTGGGTCACATACTTCTATTAGAAAGGCATAAGATTCGATCAAAATTTAGAGTTAAGTGCTATTAAAATGTACTCAACATGGTATAAATTCTTCACCAATAGTTAAACCTTGAGGTTTTAAAATTGTGAATATCAATTAAGTTTAGGTGTAGCATTGATTAATGACAAAGTACTTTCTTTTATCTTATGACACAGTATAACCTTTGTTCCTCGGAGCAATTGAAGTTTTGAGTAATCGACAAACTGTTTTTCAAAGCTTCTAAAACACGTGTCTACATGATTTTACTGTATTATGATTTAACTTTACCTCTTCATTTCTTAGGGAAATAATAAATCTTACCTGTCAAAAATAAAGATGACATTTTTTACTAATGGTATCAGTTGATAAAGATAAAAACTAAAAGTACCTCGAATGACTTCTATTAGTGTCTATATCACACTTATCGTTGAGTACTTGAATTGACTTTTATGAAATTACAAAAGTCTGCTTGATTCCACTGACCTGATTCTCAATATTTCCCTCTCTCAAATATGGTGATAACCTTGTGTTTGAGTGATGATCTCCTTCTCCTGAGAACAAGAGGCCACAATACCCACCATCTAATAATCACTTCTATATTTTTCCAGATATTAAGTTTAAAGAAATAAGATCTGATTTTCCTGTCCACAAATACATAGGGCATAGTCTCATCATTTCCTTTTTTCAAGAACATGATATAATAGATGCAGATTTTCAATATCTGTTAAAAAGTAGGTGTCTATGTAACAAATGTATGGTTGGATATTCTACTTTTGTTGATGGAACTTCAAGCATAAACATGCTGATAAGACAATAGCCCATGAACAATAGCCCATGAAATTTTATTAACAACTGCTCACTTAGTATTTGTTTTGCATTTTGGAAGCTGTATAGAACAATGATTGGTGCAGAAATTACTAATTTTGATTTTGATTTACAAGTTAATAGAGATTTAAATGAAAAATATATATATATAAGAAAAACTCAATGGAGGACAGCCTGCTGTTAGGTCCCTTCTTTCCTGGCAAGAGCTCTTATTATGTTCTTTTCACTTGAATATCTTACTCATTTATGCTCAGAATAATGAATGAATGAATGAATAAATAAATAAATAAACAGAAACCACAACTGATATTGATTTTCAAGTGGAGTGTGAACAATCCACTTTGCATACTTGATTGAAACATAACGGCAAAAACGTGTCAAGAGCAGTGAATGCTATCATAATGTTGCTATCAGGGTTTCCTCTTGGATGGAATTTACATCACTCTTCATCTGCTGCTCATAAGCCTGTTCTTTAACATCAAGGCCATGTGATTGTGAGAATACTTGTTGCTCCTTAATATTGTCTCTTATTTTAAATAATAGATCAAAAGTTTATCATTTTAAGTGATATAAAACTTATATTTTAAATATAACTTGCATAAATCTTTCTTATCCTAATTAAATAGAATTCCTCAAGCAAGAAACCCAAGCAACAATCACAGAGTGCAACCCCAGCATGTTTTCTGTATTTTCTCTTGGTTTTTATATACAACTCTCATGTAGAATATGGTCAAGTTTAACTTTTCATGACTTTCACATGTCAACCAAATTATTTCTGAGTTTGATTCTATATTACCTCATAACAGGATAATATAAATCTATTTTTTTTTGTGAGGAGTGATAGGCACATTTACTTCCTTCTTATAGGAAGAGGATGCCCTGTGTTTAAATCCCCACGTGACCACTGTCTATGCATAGTGTTTCACCCTAATGCTATCCAGGAATGTTCCCCTTGTATTCTGAATCTTGTCTGCTCTATGACATAAAACCTTAGTTGCAAGTTTAGTGGCATATTTTGATCAAAATTGACATGGTGGTTTCTGGTAGTATGGCAATTAAGAATAAAAAGCAGTTGCACACAGAGCAGAATCCTACATAACAATAGCATGTTGCATTTATTAAAGGCCTACCTGTGTTATGTCCAGTGTAAATGTCTGAGAATATTCTCATTAGTAACTCCCTGAGGTATTAATGTGACTATCACACTTTTCTCATCCATTCTCATAATTTTAAATGTCATAATGTCAGAATGTAAATCTTCCACTTGTAGCTGCCTTCTGAGCCCCAGATTTCTATATTTCTATATTCATCCCCATATTTAAATACCCTACATGTCTAATAGGTATCTTAAAACTTTTATGTCCAGAATGGAACTCTTGATCTTGCCTTTCAAACCATTTACTCCTCTGAATCTCCAGACCACTTAAGGGCAACTCCATTCTTCCTTTGGAACTGGTTAAAAAACAAAAAAAATCTTGGAATCATTCTTGATTTTTCTCTTTCTCTTACATGCCCAAAACAATCACCAATAAATCCTATAGACTGTACCTTCAAAATTCACCCATCCTTTACCACCTTCTCCACTACGGTTTTGCTGTAATAATAAAAAATATCTCTTGCTCATCTCTCATCCTGCTAGTTGCCATAGCATTACAGCTATTCTTCACGTTCTTTTCCCCTGGGAAAATATGAAATCTGCTCAACACACTCCAATGACTTACCGCTTCACTCAGATTAAAAAATCAAAGTCCCTACTGGATACAGTGGCATGTATCTGCAATTCCAGCGCCTTAGGATATTGAGCCAGGAGGGTTCACAAGTTCAAAGCCAGCCTCAGAAACTTAGTGAGGCCCTAAGCAACTTAGCAAGACACTGTCTCTAAAAAAAACAAAGGAGGAGCTGGCGTGGTGGTCAGTGGTCAGCAGTAGAGCACTTGCCTGGCATGTGTGAGAACCCAGGTTCAAACCCTAGCACCTCACACACAACTGTCATAAAAACAACAACAACAAAAAAAAAAAAACAGATGAAAATCTAAATACCATCAATTCTCTCTTTCTCTCTCTGTCACTGTCCCTCTCTATCTAAAAATAAAATAAAATAAAAATAAAAATATAAAAGGGCTGGGAATGTAGATCAATGGTTAAGCACCACTGGGTTCAATCCCTGGTACAAAATAAAATAAAATAAAAAAAGAAAGTCCTTAGAATGGTCTGCCAGGATTTATAAAGATTCCAGAAACTACTTCACCAATTTGCTTTGTCTAGTCCATTTCTTTATCACGCTCATCTCTTCTATGATAGTGCTTCTTCATTGCTCAGTTGAGTCATGTTATTATTATCATAATTTCTGGAACACCAAGGAATCTGTAACGTTTTCCCCAGGTGAAACACTAGCTTTGCTCTCTCACCTCATTTAGATGACCGTGTTCCTCACTAACATGGTCACAGAGAGGAATCCTTGACCACCAGATTTGAACTGAAAACTGCCAACCTGACTTCCATTGTTCTGACCGCTCTATGTACGTTTCTTGATTATTTTCTCTCATAGTGTAAGTTAGAATCTAGTATACTATATTTTACCTACTTAGTTTACTGTGTCTCCTCCCATTAGAACAGACTCAAGGTTTTGTGTCTTTTTTTTTACGATGAGTCCAACAGTGTCCAGTACATTATAGATAAATATTTGATATCTGGGTATATGCAGTAAGTTTACACTGGTAAATCAAGGATAAGGAGACTAAAATGATCTTGTTTATTTGTTTTCTTTTAAATTGTCTGTCCCCCACCTGTATGAGAATTTATCTCTGTAAAAGCAAGAATCTTGAGCTTTCTCTGCTATATACCTAGACTGTGGGCAACACCTTGTATATAGTAGCTATGAGTAGATGAAACCTCACTTTGTCAGAGATGAGACTCTAAGATTGGAATAGTCATTTGTAAATCTTTGAAATAATCTCCATGTAACTAATTCTGATTTTAAAGGAAAGTATTTATTGTTGCTATCCAGTTTGAGACTGGAGAATGTTGAAGAAGAGATTTAGTCATTCTCTCCTATTGCTTCCAGAATGTGGAAAGCCTGAGGCAAGATTAGGTACTAAACAGACTTGAACCTTCCTATGTCTCGCCTGCCTATTTTTCTTTAAAGAGATGATACAGAACAGACTGGAGTCAATATCCAAAAATTGTTCTCCTGTGGAAAATCCTTTTAATCTGCACACTGAATACCATGGATGGTGATAAGTACAGAATGTGCATATGATGGTATGGCAGTAAGCAAGTAGATGAAGTTGGGACTTTGGGAATGGAGAGAAGGGGACCATTTAAGGACATGAGATTTGCCACTGAGAAAGAGATGTATGATACCTAATTCACTTTTCTCCTCTTGTTGGGAGCACCATAAAATGAACTTGAATTAGTTTTTCAAGGTTGATGAGATATTTAACTAGACATCAGAGAAAGAAGGACATTAATGCCACTTGATTGTGAGTGACGTTGTATGTTTATCACAATGCAAATATCTCTTATAGTTGATTTACATTTTATATATTCTTAGTTTATTATAACTCAGTTCCCTGAATTATTTATTTTAAATAAGTAATATTTCATTATTACTTATTTAATGACAACACATATCTAAGTGGTAAATGAAGAAAAAATCTGCTATAAATTTTGGTTTTCCTATGAAATAGAAAGATGTAGTTTCAAAGCTTAAAATAGAGAACTTAAAGCTTTTATTGTTATGGGAAATTGAGATGGACATATATATATATATTTAATACTATAAAGTGATTTATACCTAAAACACATTAGTTTAGGAGTATTGCTTAATTAACAGAGTCATTTTCTGAAAATTTTAACCTGTGTCCTTTCAGTCATCTAGATTAGTTTTACTATATTCAAGCCTTTATAATTCTCACATTATAAGACTTAAAAAAAAACCAACTTACCAAACAATGCTGAAGAATTAGAAACCTAATAATATAAGGAATTAATGTCTCATTTCACAGATTTATAAGACTACAATAAAAATTGCCTAGGGGATATTTATTGTAATTATCATTACTAGCATATATAATATAAATTTGCATAAAATATTTATACAAATACACATGCAGATATACGCCTATCTGTACTTTTGGGGTATAGTATTAAAGAAATTTATGAGCAAAGAAGAAGCAAAACAGATCTCCATGTCAAGGAGATCTGGAGTGCGATGCTGCTCTCATTCAACTTTACAAAGTCATATGAAATTGCAAAAGAAACAGCAAGTTGGATATATAAGAAACAGATTCCTGGTATTGCTAGAAAGGTGAAACCTCTAGAGTTCAGCAGAGGGTATAAGAAACTGTGTGTGTTTCTACAGTGTTCATTCAAGCCTGCTGAGCCTCTAAACAGGGGAGAAATGAGCCTCTTGAATTTACTGGCATTGCAATAGCACCCTTGTTTGTCCAGAAAGCCCATAAATATATAAGAAAATGCTCTACATCAGTAGTAATAAGAGAAATGCAAATCAAAATTTCATTGAGATTCCACTTCACTCCTGTCAGAGTGGAAAAATTGAATAGGAACAATGACAGATGCTGGAGTGGCTGTGGGAAAAGAGGAACACTGTCACATTGCTAGTGGGACTGCAAACTGGTTCATTCACTCTAGAAAGCAGTGTGGAGACTCCTCAAAAAATTAGGACTGGAACCACCTTACGACCCAGCTATCCCACTCCTGGGTATTTTCCCAAAAGAATTAGAATCAACATATTATAGAGATACGGCTTCATCAATGCTTATAACAGCTCAATTTACTATAGCTAGATTATAGAACCAACCCAGATGTCCCTCACTCGATGAGTGGATTAAAAAACTTTGGTACATATATACAGTGGAATAGTACTTAGCTATTAGAGAAAATGATGTTATGGCTTTTGCAGCCAAATGGATGGGGATGGAAAAAAATATGCTGAGTGAAGTATCCCAGCCTCAGAGACTCAAGGGCTGAATGTTTCCTCTCATTTGAGGAAGTTAGAATAAAACTGGAAACAGTATGGTTAGATGGCTAAGCTAATAATAACCTCAACATGTCTAAATTTTTACACAAACAGGGGAACCTTGCCTAGGATACCTGGAGACATAGGGAGGGGAGCAGGGTGGGGGGAGGGAATAGGAAGGATATCAATGAAACTAGAGGGAGGGATTATGGGGGAATCAACTCAGAGGGACCTCCATGAGAAGTCCATTTAACACAGGGAAACATTGGGGGAAACATAGAACAATGGGGAAACCAAGGGGGTAAACCATGGAATGGCATCAGCCTTGGCTAACTATGTGAATATACATTTGTTTTTGATTGTTTGATAATGATTCCCCCTTAATTGTAAATCCATATTCAACAAATAAAAAAATAAAAATAAAATAAAAGTATTAAAATTTCTATTTTCCCTCTGCTTGATCTTTCTTGGAATATTGTTAATTTCCTCTTTGCAGTTTATTCTTCCTTACCTCTATGACCTCTTATTTTTCTATGCCTCCTCTCTTTTCCTAACTCTCTCCATTTTTCTCTCTCCATTTGCAATCTCTCTCTCACTTGCTCAATTATTCCTCTATATTCTTAGGATGTCTTTTAGTCTCATTCTTTAATGTTATAAAAACACATATATAGGACAGTCGTTTTCTTTCAGGTTCTGTACATAGACCTTTTCTTTCTCTCAGCTGACCACATCCACTTTTCATGATCAACAGCTACCTGAAAGCACAGCTCTCACATCTATACTCAGGCCTATCCTGTCTCATGCTCTCCTGACTTATAAATCTACCCACCTACAGGGCATCCCTGCAACTGACGATTGATTCAATGGTGCGCATCAAACTCCTGAATGCACTTTTTTGTTTTTATTTTCTACATGCTATGCTTATACCTTCCTTGGTGCTATTTTGCTATACAATTTGCCTTTCTACTTGGGGACAGAAACAAAATTCTTAGTAACCAGAAGTAATACATAAATTAGAATCTTAGTAACCAGATTTGCTTTTCTCACTTTTCATAAAAAATGGTGCTTATTTCCTATTGATTTCAATTTTTCCTTATATTTTAAATCTTTCACTTTTTCTGCATCTGCTCTGAATCGGGCAATTAATAATATTTTTAATACCTGTATTATGAAAAGGAACTTTGTAATTAAATTCCATATTTTCAGAGTTACTGTCTTTCAAACTATTTCCCATATTTTAACCAGAGATATTATCATTGAAATACAAATATCCTTGATTAAATTCCTTTAATGTTTCCTCAGTGGTCTGTAGGAAAGATTATACATTTTTAAGCATGGTGTTCGAGCTACGTTATGATACAGAGCCTACACCTCCAAGTGTCTCCTGTTACTATGCCTCTATATTTATTTTCCAATAACACTTTAAGAGTTCAGTCCTTGAAATGTATCATCCCTCCCTCTTTCATGAGTAGCTCCATTTGCCTGGAAAGGCATCATCATATCCTATCCCTTTGGCTAGTGTGCCTCCTACATGTTTCTAACATTCAATTTGGTTCTTACCTTATGTGAAATGACTGTCTTTTGACATAATATATATTATAAGTTGTATTAAACAAATGAACGAAAACCCTGTCAGTTTCCTCACACATAAAATGGGAATGACGATAATGTGAATGAATTAATGAATTGCTAATCATAAGATATCTGCCTTGAATAGACCACATTACATATTTTCAATCAGATTTTCACATGCTGAAAATAGTACTAAACTTCCTCTAAGCATTCATTTATTTAAAAAAAATCTTTGCTACTTTAATGGGAAGATCAACACTTAGGCAAGGTTTGGAAATTTTAGTTCAATTTTTATGAGATAATATTATTTACTCCACCCAAGCTTTCTCAGATACTGGAATTACCTAGGATACAATCAATGTTTCTTTGGGGATTAGTTACCTATTGCTAACAAAATCATTCTGAGTTTGCATCTTTTTCCTTTCTAGTTTCTTAAATTTGTACATCATAATACAATTCCTCGGTGTCTTCAGATGATCAGGTTTTATCTTGCTATTATGTTTACCCTTCTCCTATTTTGTATACATATTTCTTCAGACTCCCACTCCTAGGGCAGCCTCAGAGTTTTCATTCTTTATATAATAAACAGTGGATCCTTTATGATTTGGGAGTTTCCAATTGTATTAAATGGGTTTTTATTTTCTCTTTTCTGAGAGAAACTGTATTATAATTAGTTGATTTTTATCTAATTATTTAAGGATAGTTAGAATCTGGTTGCTGATGTAGCTTATAAGTTTTCCTTCCTGCACAGATGATATACAAGACTCCAATTTCAGGTGAAAGGTCTTTCCCTTGGTAAGAAGCTCATTGACTCACTTGGGATAGAATGTTCTCTTTCCATGTTCCCAAAAAGCCAAATTCAAATGAAGGTTAGATTTGACTTTGCTTTTCATTGAGGGAGAAGTTGACATTATCTACAAATGACTGTATTCTTTTTGAACCTAATTTTTAGGGTTTTTTTCTTGATTATTTTCTTTTTGTAAAGCTCGACGCTTCCTTTAAAATCATGCCTTGATTTTTTACAAGCAAAACATCTGGTAAGCATAATTTCTCATTTTTATATGCTCATAGAGGGTCTTCATTTTATTCATGGAGAAATAGGTGAATTTAAGGTATATGGAGTATTCTTCTAAGCCTCTGCTCTCCTAACCCCATATATTTTCAGCCATAACATGTTGTCTCTGATAGAAATATCTTAGGGAAAAGAGCCAACTTATAATTGTGTGATATCTCATTTATCCTGGGAGATTCTCTTCAATGGGCAGTCTGATTCCTTTCCCTTGGTAGTATGTTGAGTTGGTATTTAGCAAAAAAATAGCTTTATGGGGAAAAAAAGGCAAGGATGCTGTCACCAGATAACATACTCCATTGTTCTACAATGTGTCCCCAGGACATTGTCCCGTGTGGCACATGCCTGCTGCACTGACTTCCCTTGCTTGGCCGTGGGCTCCACTCACAGGTTGCGTACACTCTGTGTCTCAAATTATCTTGCCAACTTTGTTTGATGCCATGCTCACATTCTTGCTTGACATAGGTTTCAGAAACTGTAATAGTTTTCCCAACTTTGAAAGAAGACTGTTCAGGATCTAAGGAATTTCTGCTATCTATGGTCTAGACAAAAGCGAGGTTTCATCAAGCCTTTGGTTAGTCAGATTTTACCAAAACAAATACATTCTTCTGTTTTTAGGACATTCACGTCTATGATACCTTGGGTCTTGTCAAGGTACCAAAGATATTGACATTGATTCAAGGTCACCAGTATAAAATTCCAGATGAGGTTCCAATTCCAATGTCTGGATGGATGCTGATGTCACTTCATGTCCTAAAGTTGGCATACTTTCAGTCAGTGCCCATCACGTTTTCACATTAAATGCACACAATTATATTATGGGTGTTGATGTCAAAGAACTGCCTTACTCAAACACAGTTGAGAGAGTGATGATCCTGAGGGATGGGGCTTTACTCTACTAACGGTGGTTACATTTGTGTTATCCCTTGCTATTCATTCATCTCCTGAGGATTTCTAGAATATGATCTATTTTATCAAGTAAATACTTGATTCTGAGATCAATTTGATCAGTTTGCATATTTTCTTGGCCTTAACATTTCCCTCTCTCTCTGTCTCTCTCATTCTTCCCTCATCTAAAGTCTTTGTAAATAGTTTGAATTTCTTTCAAAAGATTATCTATGGTGCCTGCACATAATTCTGCCAAATCTGGGCCATCTCTTTGTGTTTTCAAGGGTGAGCATGTGTTGTCACAAATCAAATAATGGTAAGGCTTTGTCTTATTGGGTGCAATTTATGTAATCCATTTCAGTAGATGGCAGGGATTATATGGTCAAATGAACTCCTTTGATTCTCTACCTTCATCTTAGCTTGTTTTATAACTAGAGATTTGAGACACCACATCTTAAGCAGTGAAATTATCCCTTTAAAACAATTCTGTTGAACTTATAAAATGAATCAAAACTGGAGTTGAAAACAAATAAGTAGCTCCAACTCTGTATTCTTGGGCTGGAAAGATGGAAAGAAAGAGGCTGTACCCAGGGTTTTTATTTTGCAGTGAAAAGGGCATTCTATATCTTTAAATTTTAAAAGTGCATATTTGAATTTCAAGCCCAGTAATCTTTGGGAGTTTATTAACCTTTTGGAGTTTCAGATCTCTCATCAGTAAAATGGATTTGATGACCTCTATATATTAGTGTTTATTTTAGGGTTTACTAACATATGTTGAATAATGCTTCAGAAGGGAATAGTGAGTATTAGCTGCCATCTCATTCCTTTCCCAAACCTTCTTCCTTTATGAGGGACATGCATGTATTAACAATACCAAAACACCAGTCCACAGGATGATATTGCCTCAGCAAAGCAGGTTTTATAGAAGATTGATTTAGACCTTTATTATAACCAAAGAGTTATTTGGAATGCAGAAATTTTATTCTCTGAGAGTAAATGTTTTATCATCAGGTGCAGCAAAGTTGCTCCAACCAGTGGGCTCCCATTTGAGTTTCTATAGCACGCTTCTGGTTAGACCACAGAACTAAATTCATTTTCAGTCTCTTTTTAGCATATGATATTAGGAAAGCAATTTATCTTCTCTTTGCTTCAGTTTTTTGGGAGATGTGGGTGGGAGAATACCAGGGATTGAACCCTGGGGTGCTTAACCAATGAACCATATCCCCAGTTCTTTTGATTGATTTTTTAAATTTTGATGCAGGGTCTCACTAAGTTGCTTAGGGCCTCACCTCTCTAAGTTGCTCAGGCTAAGTTGGAACCTGTGATCCTTCTGTCTCAACCTGCCAAGTTGCTGGGATTGCAGGCATGCACCACCAGAAATGGCTTACCTCAGTTTTTATTGTAAAATATTTTTATTGTGAAACAATTACAGTGTCTTTTTCAGTAGGATTATTATGAAGATAAATTAAGGTAATTCATGTAAAGTACTCAGAGTGCTTTAAAAAGTGCATGTTTCTTTGAAAATGATCAAAGTATGACTTACTGTATTTTATATTATGGTGATATCTACTTGGTCACATGTCTTGTTTTCTAAAATATGTGGATGTCCTGTTTTAGCCACCTCTATGTCAGTAGCCTTACTGAATGAATGATGGAGTGAATGGCAGATTTGCTCAGGCCAGTCCATAGCACTTCTCTTGAGATTCCATACTCCAGGAGGCAAGATGCAGCACAAGAAGGGCTGCAAGACCCTTAATGGATGGCTTTTTATGGAGATTTAATTATAAATAAACAAAAGGAGCAGTCTCATGTATGATATCTATTTTCAATACATTTTTATACAGTTTCTATTTTTTGTTAGTTTGGTCTAGGAGAGCTAGTAATAGGAATCAATAGTTCAAATAATTTATACTAGCATAAATTCAAGGGTCAGGGAAGGGAAGTTATTCTTCTCATTCTTAACATGTGATTACAATTAGCCATCCAGAGACAGGATGAATAAAACTTGCCTGATGATTATGTTCAGGGCCCAGTGGTCTTTCTATACTAATCATTATTAGAGCAGGAAATAGCAGGATGTCAAAATATAATTTTCGTGAAAAGTCACAATATGCCCAACTTTTTGTGTCATTTCTAGTCTAAATGAATAGTCAACATAATGCTTGCACATGTGAAGAAAAAGCAGTATTACATCCGTCACTAGAAGAGATGTGTTTATAAGGGTGCCATGAGAAAGATAAGAAGAGTAAAAGGTAAAATCTCCTTTAGTGATCGTCTACATTAAGCATATAGGTAAAAGAAAATACCAGTATTAAAATATAAAAATACACATATCTAGAAGCAGACGCATGTCCTAGTAAATTTCTAATTGGAAATCAGGTGGATTTTGGCAGACAGTATTTCAGAGGTTACTGACTAGAAGTAATGAGCTTGAAATTGTTGAAATTTTAAGTGATTCCTAAAGTTTATGTAACCTGCTAGTGGTAGACATGGTTTTAAAATTCTTCTCCTGATTCCATTAAGTCCTAGAGCTTAGTCCATTAAGTCATGCTACCTTCATCTAAAACCTATTACTGGATCTTTCACATGCTTAGAATTCAGTGTTTAGAGTAACTAAATGCAACACAATTGAAGTGGAATATTCCTGAACATATATACCCATATTTGCATATAGATTTCTCTTCTTCATCTGCAATAAGTTTAAACTTATTAATTAATAATGGTCCTATGTGAATAAGAATTTCTCTCTATATTGTTAAAAAGCTTTTTCCTCCCCCCAATAATTATTTCCAGAGTGACTGATGTTAATTTTGCAGCCTATATAGGCTGAACTGATATCTCTTAAATCACAGTGCTTGATAAAGGAAGGAGGTTAACAAGGCATGGGTCATTACAATTGTAGACCCATCCTAATTTATACTAATGACTAACAGGACGCATAGCAAATAAGAGTCTGTGAATTGGAAAGTGAAATGGCTTGATTAAAAACAATGAATTTATGTGCTTTGGAACCGCACAAAGAGAATCATAATTTTGATGTCATCTAATCCTGATAGAGAAACCGTCAATACTGAACACAGGATTGCTAATGAAAAGCTTTTGTGAATAAGGGTATTCACAGACATATAAATCAGGTCCTATTGCAGTGAACTCCAAAGAGTCTGGCTGTGATGCTTATACTACAATTTTGATGAAATATTATCTGAAATAAAGGGTAATCAGTTGGGTATTTTTGTTTCATGGGAAATTTTATTGAAATAGTTTCTGGCATAATAGGATTTGACCTATAGATAAAGTACAGTTTAGTTACTTTCTTTGGGAATCAGCACATAAATATTCTTGTTAGGGTTTCTCTTTTATTAAGAAATATCAGGGATGGCAAGAGCCATGTGATTAAAGGGAACCTG
The DNA here is from genome assembly GCA_004027875.1 of Aplodontia rufa. Lineage (NCBI taxonomy): Eukaryota > Metazoa > Chordata > Mammalia > Rodentia > Aplodontiidae > Aplodontia > Aplodontia rufa. The sequence goes on from PVKS010019628.1 coordinate 37,858, forward strand.
AGTCTTCAAAGTACTTCCTGAGAATTATCCTGCTGCCTGAGGCACTAGAGAAGAGTAGAATCACTATGCCTTAGAACAATTTAGAGAAGCAGGAAAGCCCAGGCTTCTGAGCTCAAACTCAAGTGGATTTACTGTGTTGACTTTCCTGGACTCCAAATAGGTATTTGTTTTATGCATCTGTACTAGCTTGTAATCATGTGCTAGTGTATGTATTTGTGTGT
>PVKS010019629.1:0-38064 GCA_004027875.1 Aplodontia rufa
TCAACATAGGTGAATTTTTACATAAGCAGAGGGAGAAGTGAGGGGACAGGGAGTCGAGGGAAGGATTAGGGGGGTTATCAATGCAGCTGGAGAGGATATTAGGGGGTTATCAATGCAGCTGGGAACCCTCGACTCCCATTAGAAGCCCAACTACATATAGGTGGGCAGAGAGGATCAGAAAATTAAAAAATTAGTATACGTGTATAGGCTTAGTTCTATCTATAACATGGGGATAAAGCAGGAGAGACAAAGGAGCAGGGAGTGGTTGAAGGGGGGAGATCCTGGACTAGGATCAGCATTAACCTACTTTGTCAGTATCCGTATATGCTTGAATGTGTAATAACGAATCCCTCCAATATGTAAGATTATGTTAAATGAATAAAAAAAAAGCCAGAGTATCTTATATAATCCCTCATATCCATCACAGAAAACAAGTGTAAAAGTGTTGGAGACTAAGCCCAACATGATGCCAGAGAAAAGAATTAGTGGTAAACAACTCTATAAAGGGCCCAGCTGGCTTGTAAAAGAATTGGTGGTGAACAACTCTAAGAGGCCCAGCTGGCTTGTAATTAGCAAACTGCCTGACCGCAGGACTAAGCTATTTGGCTGCTCATTTGTTACAATTGGTTGAATGTGTTTGCACTGTGTCCCTATTGGTTGTTGTAACAGATAAATACCAGGCATACAGAGAGAGATAGATGACTCTAATAGATGACGCTGGTGAGAGGAGATCTTCCCATGCAGGCGACAGAAACGAGACAGAGTAGTAGTCACTAGTTAGAGAAGCAGCAGAAGAAGCAGGGACAGAGCAGGAGCAGCAGCAGCAGCAGAGGCAGAAGAAGAAAACCTAACATGCAGGAAGTAAGAGAGGAAGAAAAGCCTCGGCAGTAGAAATAGGGACTCTAGTGCGGCAGTAAAAACAGGGACTCTAAAAGAGAAAATGTGAATAGCCTTGACTCTAAATGTAATGTTTTAACGCCTTGCCTCTGAAAGAGAGAAGGCAGAAGTGCTTGGAAGCCTTTAGCCTCAGTAAAAGGAAAAGTGAAGCGCTTGGAGAACCCAGGGCCTGTGGGTCTACTTCATTCCCAGTCAACCGCTGAATGAGAGTCATCCAGTTCCTGCTGGCTGGGACCAGACATAAAAGATATGCATAGGGGGGCTGGAACAGTGGCTTGGAGGTTATGGTACTTGCCTGGCATGCACGAGAACACGAGTTCAAATCCCAGCACCACATACACAACAAAGCCACATGAAAAACTAAATAAAATTGATTCTCTCTCTTACTATCCTTCTCTCAAAAAAGAAAAAAAAGATATGCATAGGCAGAAGGACTTTTTTTAGATCCCTCTCGTTTCAGTTTTATGCCCAGTGTTTTTCTCACTAGCACAATGATAATAGTGCAGAAATGATAAAGTAGTATGCAACTGTTGTGGTTTAGAATTTATTATTTATTTTGGCACCAAGGGCACTTAGCCACATCCCCAGCGTGTTTTTTATTTTCTATTTTGAGACAGAGTCTCACTAATTTGACGAGGCTGGCTTTGAATTTGCGATCCTCCTGCTTCAGCCTCCTTAGCCACTGGGATTATGGGCCTGTTCCACAGCACCCAGTTTGTGGTATGGATTTTAAATGTCCTCCAGCTGATGGTCCCCAGCTGATGATGCTCTTGGGGGGTGGTGGAAGCTTTTGGAACTGGGGCCTCGTTGGAAGATGTTAGGTCTTTGGGGTTGCGCTCTTGAAGGAGATGGTGAGCATGTATCCCAATGCCTCCCTCTCCCTTTGCTTCCTGGATGCCATGAGGTGCATAGGCTTCCTCCACCAGGAACAGCTTTCTCTGATATGCTGCCTGTCTTGTTCCCAAGAGACCATCAATTGAAACGTCTGAAACTAGGAGCCAAAAATTTTTTTCTCCTTACAAGTTGATCTTCTCAGTTATTTTGTCCCAGTGACAGAATGCTAATGTTGTAATTCAGTTGTAAGTTGGTGGGTGAAAAACCAGAGTGTGAAGGAGGAAGATCTGGCTGCAGATCAGGACAGACTCTTATGTAACTACTCCTGGCTGAGCTCTATAACACTCTGTAGTGAGGAATAATGAACAGTAAATACTGAATTCAACCATGGTAACATATTTTAATTATATCTCTTTGTTACTTGATTTGAGATATATGTATAAATTTGAATTGTTTAAAAATAATTCATTCACTCAGTAGAGCACTTAATGTGGGCATATTTCATGGCTGGTATGTGCCAGTTGTTTATGGAAGCTGAGTAGATGGTGGTGAATAAAACCTTACATATATTTTATCCCATCATGAGTGTTTTTTATGTTAAACTTTGTGCTTTCATTATAAAATTCCAAGTTATTTACATCCTGTCTTTTTAGCTAGATTATGAACTACCTGAGTGTAGTGTTATGTAATAATTACAGAAGGCCATTGTTTTGGACTAAGCTCCTGCAATGGGACCCAACAGGTAAGAATGAAAGCCAAAATAGTTATCTATGCTAAAGTTCACATCACCAAGCTAAAGCTAAGTTATCATCTGATTTGCCAAGAAATCAGAAGAGAATAGCCACATTTCCCAAACCCTCTTTTTTAATCCTTACCATTAAAAAAAGTAACCTTAGGTAACTGATGTTAACCCATCAATTATTTTTCTTTTGTCTGTCTTCCCAGCTTAAGGGAAATTAACTTTGAAATGACCAATCCTCTTTTTGTTCTCTGTCTGCATTTTTCATTTCATTTTGTTGACTGAACAATTACACCATTTTATGGAATGAAGTATTTCTTGATTCTAAATCACAAATAAAGCCAATTAAGATCTTCAAGCCAAATTGGTTTAATTTTTTTTTGTGAGTAGGTATTCTATAATTTTCAACTAAGTGATCAGAACCTCTTAGAATAATGCCTCCCTCTTGTAGGTTCTAAAGAAATGTTTGTTCATCTGATTCAATCCCTGTTGGTACGAATCAGGAGTCATCTAAATTAGCTAAAGCTGACATTTATAATAGGCAAACTGTAAATCACGTTTGTTATGTATAGGGGTACTGATGGCACAGGTGTACTTAAGGAATAAGTGGAGTGCTGTCATCTCAGCTAACGAAACAGTACAATGATGCGACACCACGGCAGGCGATGCCATTTAGCTAATACTTTATTTATGACAATACAATGCACAGCTTATCTGTATGCTGAGAAACATCTAGTCTGAAAAGAAGTCACGGCTCATGGAAGTGTTCCTGCCCAAGGCAAATAATCTCAACTGGTCACCCTTTCACTGTTGTGCAATGCTCTTTGTCATTGACTCTTCTTGTTTCTTAACCTTTTCAAGTTTCCTATCCTTTTTCTTATTTTGCATTTTACCAACCTAGTATCTTGGGTATAGTGAAGAATTAGCTTTATCCAAAAGAAGTCTGACCTCTGTCCTCTACTATTTGAATAAAATCCCTAGACCCTCAGAATACTCAGCATGATAGGAGTGTTTTTGTTTGCCTGAGAGCTTTGGCCACATGACAGCCTAACCATGTGATTAATGATGGAGACTCTGGTCTGTTGGGCATTAGTTTTAACTGTGGCAGGGCTGGAGCCTGGTCAGCCACATGGGCCATATGTGAATAAGCCCCAGTAAAACTCCAATACCAAGCTTGAGTGGGCTTCCCTAGTTGGTAATATTCTGTGAGTATTGTTGTCAGAAGGAGTATTGCAGCCAGGAAGGGGTGACGGTGTCTCTGAGAGAACAACTTCAGTCTTCGGCCCCGCCTGGTTTCTCCCCATGCATCTCTTCCCTTGGCTGGCCTTAATCTGTATCCTTTCACTGTAATAAACTGTAGTTATGAATAGAACAGCTTTCAGCAGATTCCAAGTTCTTCTAGTGAATAATCAAAATTGAGAGTGCTTTTGGGACATGCCCCCCTCAATTGGACCTGGTGTCAGAAGTGAGGGTGGTATCTTGTGGGGACTGGACCCGCTAGACTGTAGAGTTAGCCCCAAACCCTGCACTTCTTTCTTAGAGTGTAGGCAAAATTCAGGTTAAGGCTTGATTCTCACTGCTCCTGCTTTCACATCTGTAAACTCTGTTGTCTTTTCCCACAGAAGCTTCTCTCCCTCAAGTCTTTGAGTTGCTTTTCTTCAGTTTATGGTTATTCCTTCTGCCTGAGCTCTTGATCCCATACCCTCTCACCTTTCTGTGGCTTTGTGTTGGGATCTCTCTGTTTCTCTCTCTCTCCTTTGTAGTACTGGAGATTGAACCTAGGGCCTCACACATGCTAGGCAAGTGCTCTAACACCTTAAATCTTTTTTTGTTTTAAGGTAGGGTCTCACTAAGCATCCCAGGCTAGCCTGGAGCTTGAGATCCTCCTGCCTCAGCCTTCTGAGTCACTGGGATTACAGGTGTCCTCTACAGTGTTAGGTTCTTCTCTATTCTTAACTCCTCCCCCTCTCCAGACTTTACCCACTGAAGGAGTGTGCTCAAGTCCACCTCTCCAAGAGAGAGAGAGAGAGAGAGAGAGAGAGAGAGGCAATAATACTAGAGGACCTTGAATCACCTGTCTCTGATTAAAATTACATGCTTGATTTCTCTGTTTCCTCGTTTCTTATTCACATTTCACTAACTCTGATTAGACTTGCTCTCACTGTTCCATTACAAATGTTCTATCTTGTAAAGATTGTGAATAAACTGCCTACCTGCAGCTCGATAATCCGTTTGATAATTGACCAATGCTTTTATTTGTCAGGTATATTTTTGGGCCATTGGGGGGGTGTCAGTGATGATCCGAATGCAAGCAGTACTTGACTGCTGGACATTCACAGTCCAGCAGGTTTAGAGAAGCACTTAGAATACAGCATGTGAAAAATTACATCGGGGGCGATAGGGGAGCCATGGCAGGCTTCCTTGGGGATCCCAACCTTCTCTCTGTAGTATTTGACATTAATGACCAGTCCCTGGTTCTTTTTTTTCTCCTGAATCTTTTCCTATTTCTCTATTTCTTCTCATTTCCTTTGCTCACAACTTTTCCTTTGCCTACCTAAAACTTGGTATTTTCTAGCATCTGAGCTAAGAATTCTCCCCTTTAGCTCTGTGCTTTCCTACTGAGTCTCTGACCCTTTTGCAGCTGTTCTTCCCACTCATGCACCAATGTGTCCATCTTGGAATCTCTCATTTAGGCCACACCCTGAGCTCTAGACATTTGTCATTAACTCTCTTCTGGGGGTACTTAACATGACTCAAAGGGAGCTTCAAGTTTCTCCCTTTGAAGCAGCTGTGCCTTTTGGTTTTCATACCTTGATAAATAAATAATATTATCACCATCTACATGGGCGCAGGTGCTGAAAAGCTGCTCTCGCCTATGCTTGCTCCTCTCATTATTGTCTTGTCCAGTCACCAAGGCCTTTTCAGTGTGAATATTTGTTATTTTCTTTTTTGTTAAAGAGGGGGCGAGAGAGAGAGAAAGAGAGGGGGAGAAAATTGATTTTTAAATTTAGTTTTTCGTCTGGATTTTGTTGCTCTGACGGTTGTGTATGTGGTGCTGGGGTTCAAACCCACATTCTTGCATGTGCCAGGCAAGTGCCGTAACTGCAAAACCACCGCTCCAGCCCCATTTGTGATTTTCTTGCTGCTTTAGAACCTGCCTCCCCTTCTTGTTTGGGAGCATTCTGTCACTGTATGCCCTTTACCTTCAAGCCAGGTGCTTGTTCCCTCCATCCCTGGCAGCTGGGGTGCAGGTATGTGGCATGCCTTTGGCTAATCACATGCTCCCTTAGGGATATTAAATTTGATTTCCCTTCTTCTACACTTGTCCCTTCTGTTTCTTTTCTACAAGTAATTTTTAATTTGAATGAGCCAGGTATGGTGGCACATGCCTGTAATCCCAGCAACTCTGGAGACTGAGGCAGCCTCCAGCCTTAGAACTTAGCAAGGCCCTAAGCAACTTAGTGAGAGCTTGTCTCAAAATAAAAAATGGAAAGGGGTAGGGATGTGGCTCAATGGTTAAGCATCCCTGAGTTCAATTCCTGGTACCTAAATAAATAAATAACAAATTGTTAATGAGCTCATGTCATTCCCTGCTAAAAATCTTCTAATGGCTTTCCATCTTATTCATTATTAAACTCAAAGTCTGTTGGTGCCTATCACATCCTACAGGATCTGCTCCTCACTGACTGTGTCCACGTTCGTTTCCTCTCCCTCTTGTTCACACTCCTCTAGCCCCTTTGTTCCTACTCTCTGCTCTGCACACTGCACTGGGACCCTTTGCATCTGCCCTTCCTCTTGCCTGAAGTGCTCTTCTCACTGGTTCTCCGTGATCTCTGTGTCTTTATGCAGGTAAACATTTGCAGGACATGCAGGCGTTCGAAGACCATCCTGCACATAGTGTTGCTATGCCTCCCCCAACTGTCCTCAGACCACTCACCTTCCTTCATGGTTGTTCAGATACTTGCCACCATCTGATGTTATATTGTTTACTTATTTGGTTGCTGGCCTATTTTCTATCTCTCCCACTATAATGTAAATTCCACAGTGGCCAAGGGACCTGTGAATACTGCCATCCTGTCATCCAACCAACAAAAATATGGAATACTTTTCTAATTGCCCCTGGAAGGGAGGTTCCATGGAGCCCCTGACTGAGAATCAGTGCTAGAGACAGCAACCTGGAAATATAGGGGGTTATGCTTAGAGCCAGATGCTCCCCCTATTTATTTATTTTATTTTATTTTATTTTTTTCTAAAGAGAGGACATTGAGAGAGAAAGAGAGAGAGGGAGAGAGAGAGAGACAGAATCAATTTTTATTGAGTTTTTCAGATGACTTTCATTGCTTTGACACTTAGTTGTGTATGTGGGTGCTGGGGTTTGGACCCGTGTACTCGAGCATGCTGTGCAAGTGCTATAACTGCCAAGCCACTGAGCCAGCCCTTGTTTATTTAATTTTTAAAGAGAGAGGGAGAGTGAGAGAAAGAGGGAATCAATTTCATTTATTTTTCCATCTGATCTTCATTTCTCTGACATTTAATTGTGTCCGAGGTGCTTGGGTCTCGAACTTGGGTTCTTGCGCTTTAACGTGTTGAGCCACATTATTTATTGTCCGTGATTCTACCAAAGCCATCACGATGTTTTAGTTATTTGTTCCCTCCTCCGACTACTTTTACTTAACTGTGAACTCTTTAAGAGAAGGGATTATGATTTGTCTGAGTGTATGATCCCATTTGATAATTTATGTGTATATGTGTATGTATTTTTATTCATATTTATATATCTTTTTCTCTTGGACTGCCCAGCCTTGACCTTGACCTTTTGCTACCCTCTGACCACTTGGTTTGCTCAGAAGGTCTGATAAAACAAAGCAGGAACTTCGACTTTACACATGCTGATGTATGTACACCTGCCTGTCCTAAGCTTGAGCTAGAATCGCTCCTATTCTTATGGGTATGATTCTCTCCATTTTACAGAGGTGGAAACTGAGGATTACATTTATCTGTGATTCACTGATAATCAATGGGCACTTGTCACTTAACCTTTTCTGTTGCCTCTGTTATAAAATGCTCTGTTTTTGACCCTTAGTCATGATTTTAAGGAGAAGACTCCTCATAGAGTGAGAGAAAGTGCTGACCGCCAGTGTCATTATTCCTGGTTGGAGTGACAAATAGACTTTCAGTCCTTCCCTTGCTGGGTGGAGGAAGGAGGGCTGACTGCTATCATTTGCAGCTGATTTTGTTGCTATATCTCCTGAGACATTAAGTGACGTGCTTTGTCCCATTGCATTCATCAGCTACATAGCTGGTATTACAGTTCTGTATTGATGCTTGGTGTCTTCCTTACTTCAGCATGTCTTATTTGTTAGGACAAATTCCATTTGTTATGGAATCCCCAGAACCTTTCAGCCAACTCTCTGACCTCTAACACCCTGGTGGCTTCCTGGTGTTTGGAAAGCAATCCCAGCACACACATGCTTTATTGCTAAAGAAAGCTTTTGTCTCCAGAAATTCTGCCGTGGTCACTTGAACTGGGGCACATATAAACCTGTAGGGTTCCTTTAGTGTGTGATCAAGAGGGGCTGAGAGACCCTTGGCCTATCTTTTTCCCCTCACGTCAACCCATAACCTACTTATTGCCTATGATTGAGGGATGAAAATATTAAGTTCTTATTCTTTAGGTCTTGGAGCAAAACTGCCATCTCTTCCACAGCAATGCTTTTTTAAAGATCTGACTCAACACCAACTACAGGATTGTAAAATCAATCAAGTGGGAATTGACCAGCATTAAAAAATACAGTGTGGCTCAGTGGTAGAGGACTTGCCTAGCAAGCACAAGGCCCTGGGTTCAATCCTTAGAACCACAAAAAAATAATTTAAAATAGAATTGGATATAAAATTAGTAATGAAGTGGTCTTTCATGAACTCTTTTTCAATAATGTATGTAGGAATATACATGTGGGTATTGGTATAAGTGTGCATTTGAGTGTGTAGTGGATAGTGATTTGAAATGTATTGTTATACTTTGGAGTAACAAAAGGGCATTCCCAACTTGCAGGTGATGATTATAACTTGACAGAATGTGTCAGTATGATATGCCACTATACGTATATAAGAATCCCTTGGAAGGGCTGGGTGTGTGTGTTTTCTTAGCTCCTCAACCTAACATATCTCCCTTGCTAACTCCAAAAGGGACACTCCCCTGTTGTTGAGAACAGCCCTAGTTTATCCATCTGGGTGTCCTATGCCTGAAACAGCTTATGTCACTCAGAAGCTGATAAATATCTACAATTGATAAATATTTACAATTGTCCAATGGCAAAAGTTTAAAGGTAAAAAGTGAAATCCATGAAGTTTTCTTTCATCATGCCCATCATACACTTGGCACTTGATAAATGCCACTTGGTGTGATTGCAAGGACTCATGGAGAACAAAAATACAATCAGGAGAAGCCAGATGACTAAACTGCACAGGTGTAGTGAACAGCCGAAGAACTGGGCTGGCCTTCTCCAAAACAGAGGAAAGCTCTTTCCCCCTCAATGCACTTGAACAAACCAATCCAAGCCAGGAAACCTCACAGAGGGAGTGGCTGTCACCTCCCTAAGTAATGGAGCCTATCTCCTCTTAACCTTTGTGACCCTCAAAAACCAGTAAATTCCTTCTTTTATCTATCCTAAATCCTTTCTATTACCCTCTAAGCCAATTTTCTGTTGTACTGTATTCAATGGGAATTGAAAACAGCTGGTCACCATCTGCAGTAGATTAATTCTTCATGTACTTGAAGCCTATAATTAGGTCATTCCTCAGCCTTCTCTTCTCTAGGCTAAATATCTTATTTCCTTTAGCCCTTCCCAAAAGGTTTTATTTTTCAGTTATTTAATTGTCTTCGTAGTGTTACTGTCAACGTCACGCTCTCTGTTCTCCGAATGCCTTAAATTGAGGAGGTGGGTCAGCGTGCAGGGTTGGGGTATTTAAAGTCACCACTGCCACTGTCATAGATTCCTTTCTTGTGAGTTGTTTGTTTTCGGAGGATCATTTAGAAAAGAACAGCAGCCTTCAACTCAAGATGATCCCACCACCCTAAAATTAGAAACAGAGGAATCAGAATATTATGATTAGGGTCTCCCTTAATGCTAGATAAACTGGACCATAACCTTGCCTTTGCATCCCCACATTTATGGATTCTCTAGTGCAAATCCCTGGGGAGTAGTTCTCATTCTTGATTATGGATGTAGCATTACAATAGCAATTGGAAAAGTAGCAAGATTCTTAACTTGACCAAGCTCGGGAAACAAGAATCTGGTTGATAGAAGTATTTTTACTTTTAAGTCCTAGACGTGTCCTGCTGTTGGAATGTACCCAGAGAGGAAGAAAGCAGGTCTGAGTGCCATTCTCCAAGGTAGCAGTTCATCTCCTTTCTGGAATTAGGTATGTGCAACCCTTTCTCTCATATCCAGATTTGAATGAAATAAAGAAATATTTTAAGGATCGAAATATTTTTGAAATGGTTGAAATAGAGTCCTCACTTGTGTGACTTTTTGCTTTATCTCTTAAATCTGTGTTGGTGTTTTATAGCATGACTCTTGTGTTAGACAGAGTTACTTCTTTTTAGTTATCTATCCTTAAAAAGACTCCACGATCACTCAGAAATAATGGCTAGACTGGTACACACACTTGCACACATACACATGTGCATGTCTATTCCTTTTTGTTGTTTTTGGTGCTCAGGATTAAGCAGAGGGCCTTGTGCATGCTAAGCACATGCTCTGTGACTGAATTACACCCCTGCTTGGGTATATGGTATGTTTTGCCTTATTCTTTTAAGTATTACCTTTAGCTGCACTAATTTAGATAAAGCCCCAAATGCATGGCTTCTGATTAATGTGAACCATCCCTTCATGAGGTACATACTATCACCTCATTTTTATAGATGAAACAGATACACAGATATTTAAAACAATGTGCTCAAGGCTATTTAGGTGCCAGAGCTGGGATCTGGATCCAGATCTGGTGGATCTCTCTAGTCTCATCAGAATCACCGTGGCATGCTTGTTAAGCTACAGATTCCTGGACTCCAGCTCAGAGTTTACTTCAGGAGGCAGAGCCAGGAATCTTACTTGCAACCAAATACCTGAGCAACACTGATCAGGAAATCCAAGGCTTATGCACTGAAAAACACCATCTATTTAATGCTGGGGGACTTGAATTAAGAAATCTAGAACATTTTTTCTTAAACAGTTTCAAACCTACCTAGGAACTTATTGGAAGGAAGCCTGGATTCCACACCACAACTACTGAATCAGGCTTGGGAAAGGCAGAGGAGATATATTATTGATAAGTAGCTCAGGGGGATTCTTAGGCACATTGAAGTTTGCAAACCACTGGTGTGAGTCTTTCTACTGGTAATTCTTATCCCCAGGATTGCTTGAGGCGTTTGTGGGAGATTGAGCCTGCTGGAGTAAAAGATGGGACGGCAGTGGCGTAGCACTAAGGGCTAAGGAAAGAGTGGGAAGATGACCTTTGAGAATGAATGCTGCCCGACCAGACAGGACAGGTAAGTTTTAAACAAGATACCTTAATCCCAAGGATAAAAAAATATGATTCTTTTGCTATCAGAAGTACTGCGAAGGGGTAACCACTCGTGATATCATAGCAGGCGGTGTTGCCTTGGCAACATGGCAGGGGACTTACAGAGGAGGTAGACAGGACAACAGATGGGCAGGGTGTCCTTTCATTGAGAACTCAGAGGACATCAAAAGGTTTCCTGAAATGAGCAACACACACACAAAAAAAAAATCAAAACAAAAAAAGCTTGGCATACTGAGAAGCCCAGTCCTAGAAAATGAAAACTCAGAAGAATCAGTTCCATGAATATATTTTAAATCTATAAAATATAATTTAACAGCAGAACTAGCAGAATCCATATAGATGTCTGGGAAATCTTCATTCAACAGACCTTATGTGCAAGCAGCTCTCTAGCAAATCACATATTGTACCATATGTTCACAGCATACCATGTGTGGAAAAGTGAGTGTAGTGTTTGCCCTTAAATCCAACACCTCACAAAGATGATTAAACTGTCAGTAGATGACCTGAAGATAATTGATTGGATTCAGCATAGCCAAAAAAAAAAAAAAAGGAAAAAATTTTTTTGTACCAGGGATTGAATCCAGGGGTGCTTAAACACAGAACCACACCCCCAACTCCCCTGACCCCCACAGGGAGCTTTGAGACAGGCTTTGAGATTGCAATGTTCCTGCCTCAGCCTCCTGAGCCAGTGACATGTACCATCACATCTGGTAGCATAGCAATTTTTTTTGATTTGATATTTTTTAGGTAAATGCATAAAAATAACTTTGAAGGTTCATGGATATTTATATTTATATTATAGTATTTATAGGTAATGTTTAAAAGCAGGTTAGATTTTAATTCTATAGATTAATTTTGACACATTTATTTAGTTCGTTTTACTTTGTGCCGAGGAAAAGTTATTACCTAACACTTCAACATCTGTACTTCATCAATTCCTCAACATCATGATAATCTCATTAAAACTCCGGGTGAAAAAAAATCTAACAACTAAGCCTCACTAGCTCTTAAATGTATAATTATAAAATTAAAATGATTTAAAAAAGAAATATGGATGAATATTTTGTATATGGATTTTATACAAAATTCTGGGTGGGGAGTCTCACTAAGTTGTTCAGGCTGGACTAAGCGATTCTCCTATGTCAGCTTCCCAAGTAACTAGGACTACAGGTGCCACATCTGGCATGTACAAAATGGTTATCCCTTCACTTGATAAAGATCAAACAGGTTTTCTGAGCAGTAATTAGATGCTGACCTCATCTGGACAGGGAGAGAGAATTCCTCACATTTTTCTTGTTTCAGTTGGTGTCTGAGCAGTACAGGGAATTGGAAGGACGGAAGGAAATAATGAACCCTACACATGGTGAACGAGTTTCCCTCCTGACACACCTTGGGGTATTCTCCTGGAAGACTGGTCCTTCTGGGAACACTTGCTCTCCCCATTTACCTTGGGCTACTTCCCAGGGGTCAGGCAATTGCCTCACCCACAGTCCTTGGGATTTCCTTGGGTCCCAGCCTCATACAGTAGAGCACCTTCAAGGCAGGAAATCAGGGAATCTCTCTGCCCCATGTAATTTTGGAGGCATCTGATGCTTCCTTCTCACCATGTGGTCTCTCAGTGGCTCTGGGATCCTCTGTTTCATTAGTCACATCTTTAGTCTTCCCGGGATGAACTTTCTGGACTTCTTCCTTTAATGCCTGCTTCCTGAGAAGTGTGGCTACTGAAATCCAGTTTGGAAGCTGGAATTCTTGCTAGAGACATTGCTGAAGATCTGAGTTAAATGCAGGGCTTTGTGGGAACATAGCTTGCCACCAAAATAGTCCTTTTTTTTTTTTTTTAAATACTTGTGTTGCTGGGGATGGAATTCAGGGCCTCAGGCATACTAGACAAGCACTGTATCACCAAGCCACACCCCCAGCTGCCTCCACCCCTCTCTTAAGTCAACACTAAGGAAAACTGGTTTTGGGGAACATTTAGAGATCCACTTTCTTGACTATGTGAGGAAACTATGGAAATAAATTGGTACAAAGGTGATCAGAGTGAAATAATGATCTAGTTAATGACTCATGTGCTCCTTCAGTCTCTGGTTATTCTGAGTTGATAATTACTAGATCATTCTTGTAGACATAAAAGTCACAAAATAGAGATTGTCTATAAGAAAAAAAGGAGTATACCAAATCCTGGGATGAATCTCTGTTATTCAGCACACCATTCATTTCAAATAATAAAAACCTATTTGAACTAGCTTAGCAAAAAAGGAGACTTCTGTTTTAGTGGTGAAGGCATGTCTTATGAAATACATGGGCAGGATGGAGCTGGACCCAGGAATGTGTGTCCATCACAGGTTGTATACATTACAACTTTACATAATATGTATATCACATTAGGGATTATAAATAATCTGGGGATGATTTAAACTGTACGGGAAGATGTACACAAGCTATATGAAAATACTATGCTGTTTTACGTAAGGGACTGCAGAATTCAAGAATTTTGGTATCTGCAGAGATCCTGGAACAAATCTCCTGCAGCTACGGAGGAAGGAAGGCATGAGTTCAAACTGAGACAGGTGTACACTCTTGGTCCAACGAAGTACGATTTGAGGGAGAGATCACATTGTACAAAAATGGCTGTCAGTCGTGCTTTGGCTCAGGTATATGGATGCTAATGGGATTAATGGAATAGATTGGTCATTCCCAGGGCTGGGAAAATCAGCTTGAGCTGGACAAACTACATACCTCACTCCCTATCAAAAACAAATAGATTCTTTTTTTCTGATTCATTTAAAGATTTCCGTATGTAAGATGGTCTGTTTCATACAAATATTAATTTTATACAAAATATAACTATTCCTTGTGCAAGATATCTCAAATTCATGATCTGCCAGTATATTCAGAAGCTTTTATTGAGATATGTAATAAGGATTAGAGCTCAAGATTTCTTGGTAAATTCCATTGTTCTTCCATTTCAGTATTATTTCTGTCTACATGAGACAGCTCACTGTCTTTAACCCAAGGACTATTTAAGGATGAGCACTTCTAACATATCTGTTACTAAATAGTGAAGGGAAAATTGAAATAACTTCAATACAACATTCCCATTTAGAAAACAGAAAAGAAGAATCATTCTGATGATAATAGATGCAAGGTGCAGTTCATACTTTACAAACAGAAAAGAAGAATCATTCTGATGATAATAGATGCAAGGTGCAGTTCATACTTTACAGACACCAGGATCTCAAGAGCATCCATTGGTCATCTCCTTGCTGGCAGCTGAGTGTGTTTCTTGGTCACCTGATTTGTCTTTCCTAGATGCTGACAGTAGGCTTACTCTCATCCAGTGCCTTTTAAGGCCATCTTGGAGTGGCATTTGGGAGGGTGTGGGTTTGTATGAATAAAATAGTCTGTCAGTGCCAACGCTTAGGTGTTGGGATTATTTTAGAAGCGAAGAAATTTTGAGCACTTCTTCACTAATCCACCCCACACACCCTTTTCTGACAATGTAGTGTCATTTCTTGGGATTCCAATTGTTTTATAGCCACTACCCCAAATCCCATGAATCTGTTTCTTAATACCAGCTCAGGGGCTGGGTTCTTTTCTTTTGTCCCTGGTTATGAGCTGGAGGGGTGAATTTTCCTCTCTAATCTGCCCTGGAATTTTGTTTCAGCCTATCTTGAAGGCAACTCTAAGGGTTTCTTCAGATCCTTAGGGTCAAAGGCTGTCTGCAGGAGAGCCTATCTCAATCTTGGGACCCAAACATTGACAACAGTCGTTGACTCCGCTGTGCTTGGAACTGGACAAGTTTGCTCACACACTACCCTTGGCCTGGCTTGAGGGCAAACTGCACATGTAATTGCTTGAAATAGTTGCATATTTTAAATAACATCCACTATTAAATATTGCTTAATAATATTTAAATGCTATGCTCCTTCCTTATTCCAAAAGTTTGCACACACTTAGCCCTGCACTTAGAATTAATCCTCTTCTTGTAATCCTTGGACTCCTTTGGCAGTTTGAATTATGGCACTAATACAGTTTTTTATATTTATTTGCTGCTCCAAATGGAGCTTCCACCCATGTCTTCTGATCTCCTGGAGCCCTGATACCCCAGGAATCTTTTATAAGGGGAGGGTATTCCCACAGTGGGGTAGAGATTTACTTGTCTCTAACTAAATTTTCCAGTGCCTTTGTTGCAGAGTAACTAAAAAAATCCAGAGAATAAAATTGAAAGAAAATGCATTCTGTAGAAATAGTGGTAGATAGCCCCTTGAAATCTTTCCTCCCAGTAGCCATGGCTTGGAAAAATCAGTACTGGATGAGAAGTGAGGATGTCATGAACAAATATTATTTTGAATAGGTGTTTGTATTTCAGTTCACCCATACTATAAGTAACCAAACTGGACTGTCCTTTTTGAAAAGGTGAACATAACATGCTCGGGCATCTCCTCCCTCTTTGTCCCTATGGCCTCCTACCCTCTTTGGCTTATTTTCTCTTTTAAAGAATATTTACTGAGTTCCTATTCTGGTTCAGTTTAATGGGAGAACCAGTGTTTCTTTTTATGACTTTCAGTTGCTCACTTTTTCCTTGTAATGTTATCGGTTTTGTGTATTGAGGCAATATTATTAGGTGCAGAAAAGTTTAGAGTTTGAATTTTAGTATTTTATCACTATACAAGAATGCACTTTACCTTTAATTTTCCCTAAAATTTCATATATAGCTATATCAGACTTAATATTTTTTGCTTGGACAGTTTAGTCCATTTATATTGATTGTGATTAATGAAATAACCTATATCATTGACACTAAAAAACTGTCAGATAGAAGATGTATCATACTTTCTGTACTATTTAAAAAAAGGAAAAAAAAGCTTCCAACTGTAACCATTCAATGCCATTAGCTTTAAAACATATTGTGACATCAGAGACATAAAAATTTGAGAAAAATAGAAATATAATTATGCAAAAATGCCATTTTTCAGTAATCATATTGGCATAAGTCCCAAAGTTTGAAAAGGTACCTGTTGGGGAAGGAGATAACATTATATATTGCTGGTGGGACTACAAACTGCGACAATTCTTTCACTGGAGAATTTGGTAATCCCAGTAAATTTACATATTGGTATACTCTTTGGTTCAGCTATTACACTTATAGGAATTTAGCTTAGAGTTATACTAGCAAAAATACAAAGATCTATTATTCTTAGTGCCATTTGTAGTAGTAAAAGCTAACCAAATGTCCATGAAGAGTGTTATTGTCAATAAACTATAGTACCTTTATCTAAAGTAGCATTTATTATAAAACTCTAAGAAAATAATATGGAAGATATCTATCAACCTACGTGAAAACAACAAAGTAAAGAAGAGTGTGCATTATAAGAAAGAGGGTAGAGAAAAGGAAAACATATATAGTATTTGCTTATATATTAAAACAAACAGTGGGCAGTTAAAAGCTAGGACTAGTAAGTTACCTAGAGGGATAATTGTGGTGCATATAAAAAGATATAAAGACATTAACTAAATGAAATGTGTAAATTGTTCTTTGATCCTAATTTGAACATTTCAAATGCATGAAAAAGTTTTAAGACATTAAAGGAAAATTTAACACAGATATTAAATGGCATTGAGGCTTTTATGTTGATTTTTGTTATTTAAGGTAATAAGGTTGTGGACTGTTTTTAAAAGTCCTTACCTGTTAGGATTATTGGTGTTACATTCTGAAGTATTGATAGATGAAGTAATATGGTATCTGTGCCTCAAAACAACTTCGCAAAATTTTAAAAATTGGTAAGTGGATGGCAGAATGTGATTGTTATTGCAACTGGGAGTTGTTACATGTGGATTCATTATTCTGTTCTCTCAAAAAATAACCATGTTAGAATTTGTTTTAGTCCACTTTTGTGTTGATTCGACCAAAAGATCTGACCAGAGCAACTGGGAGGAAAAGTTTATTTTGACTCATGGTTCCAGAGGTTCGGTTCCATGGTCCAGCAGCTCCATAGCTCTTGGCCCAAGGTGAGGCAGAAAATCATGATGGAACGGTGTAGCAGAGTTGAAAGTAGTTCAGGACATGACATCCAGGCAGTAGAGAGAAAGCTCTGCTCATCAGTGACATAATATAAAGAGTGAAGGCAGGGACCCACTTCCTCCAGCCACACCTCCCCTGTCTACAGTTACCACCCAGCTAATTCGTATCAATGGATTAATCCACTGATTAAGCCATACCTCTCACAATCCAGTAATTTCACCTCTGAAAATCCCTGCATCTTCTCACACATGAGCTTTTGGGGAACACCCCATATCTAAAACATAATAGAATTGATGAAATACAATTTTAATTTTTGCATAATTATGTAAACTTCAACTAAAATTTAAAACACTGTGTTTCTAATTTTTTTCTATTCTATTTGTTATCCTTTTATTGTCATCGGCTTCTACTCCTCCTCCTCCTCCTCCTTCTTTCTCTCAGGGGTTTCTTTGCTCTTTTCTCCCTAGTCAACTGGTTCTGAAAAATTCTGTTTGCATTCTTTTCGTAGTTCACTTTTTAACATGCATTCACTTCAAACAATTTAATAACACTGAATATGTCTATATACCTTTCTGCTAAACATTATAAGTTTCTTTTTTTTGTTTATTTTTTGTTTTTTTTTACTTGTTCATTTGGTTTTTTTTTTATTAGATGAATATGGAGTTACAATTGAGGGGGAATCATTGTCAAACAATCAAGAACAAGAACGAATGTATATTTACATAGTTATCCAAGACTGAAGCCATGTCATGGATGCCCCCCTTGGAACATTGTAAGTTTCTAAGGATGCTTTACCTCCAGTCATTCCCCCTGCAGTTTTGCGTGTTATCTTTGTCCACTTGGTTAGTTTCATCTTAGTTTTATAATTTTCATTATTTGTTATTGTGGTATTAGGCAATGTTTGTATTAGATTTACCTTCATGTGCATTAATTTCTTTATTATTTGATATTCAACTTATTTTTCCTTTAATTTCTTCTTTTCTGAAGATATTTAGGATTAATAGTTTCTTTAAAGTTGGATTAGTTGCAGACTTTTTGTTTTCACTTTTCCAAAAGTGTCTTTATTTTATTGATTCTTGAATGAGAACTGGATATGGAAGTGTTTTTTTCCTTAGCCTTCTTAAGACTTTTCTTTTTTCTTTTTTAAAAAATTTGTTCAACATAGTCTTACATATTGGAGGGAATTGTTGTTACATATTTATGCATACACAGGTATTAACAAAGTAAATTGAGGCTGATCCTAGTTCAAGATCTCCCCCCACCCTTCATCCATTCCCTGATCTCATGTCTCCTCTGTAAAACCCCCATACTATAGATAGAAACGAGCATATACAAGTTTATTAATTTTAGAAATTTCGGAGTTTCTCCGCCTGCCTGTGGTAGTTTGGCTTCTCATGGGAGTCAAGTGTTCCCAGCTGTATTGATAACCCTGCTTTTCCCTCCTTCTCCTCCCTGCCTCCTTCCCTCCTCTTCCCACTTATAGTTATGGTTCCCCAGCTTATGTGAAATTTCACCTTTGGTGAGTTTATTAATTAAACTTAGCTAATTTTCATCCTATTTTGGGTTATACTCTAGCTTCCACATATCAGAGAAAACATTTGGCTCTTAAGTCTCTGTTTTTGGGATATTTCACTTAGCATTATTTTTTTCAATTTCCATCCATTTAGCTGCAAATGCCATGATATTTTTTAATAGCAGAGTAGAACTCCATCTATCTATCATAGTTTTTTAATCCATTCATCCAGTGAGGGGCATCTGGGTTGGTTCCACAGTTTAGCTGTTATAAATTGAGCTGCTATAAACATTGATGTAGCTGTGTCTCTGTAGTATGCTGATTCTAGCTCTTTTGGGAAAATACCCAAGAGTGGGATAGCTGGGTCATATGGTGGTTCCATCCCTAGCTTTTTTTTTTTTTTTAAAGAGAGGACAGTGAGAGAGAGAAAGAAAGAGAGAATCAATTTTAAATAAAATTAAATAGTTTTTCATGTGGCTTTCGCTGCTCCAAGACTTCATTGTGTACATGGTGCTGGGGTTTGAACTCGTGTACTCATGCCTGCTGGGCAAGTGCTGTAACTGCTGAGTCACTGTGCCAGCCACCATCCCTAGTTTTTTGAGGAGTCTCCACACCGCTTTCCAAAGTGGTTGTACAAGTTTGCAGTCCCATCAACAACATGTTAGTGTTCCTTTCTTCCCACAACCCCTCTAGCATTTATTTTTGTTCATATTCTTTATTTTTGCCACTCTAGCTAGAGTGAGGTGGAATCTCATTTCATTTTTGATTTACATTTCTCTGATTGTTAGTGATGTAAACATTTTCTCATATATTTATTGGCTTTCTGAACTTCCTCTGTTGAGAAGTTTCTGTTTCGTTCGCTAGCCCATTTATTGATTGTATTATTTGTGGTTTTGGTGTTCAGTTTTTAAATTTATTTATTTTTTTTTTGGTTTTTTGAATTCTTTGTATATTATGGGTCTTAGTTCCCTGTTGGAGGTGTAGCAGGCAATGCTTTTCTCCCATTCTGTAGGTTCTTTCTTGACCCTCTTGACTAATTCTTTAGCTGTGCAGAAGCTTTTCAGTTTAGTGGCATCACACTCATTTATTCTTGGCTTTCATTCTTGCACTATGGGAGTTGCCTACACCAATGAGGTGGAGTGTTGATTCTATTTTTTCTTGTAATAAATGTATAGTTGCTGGTCTAATTCCTAATTCTTTGATCCATTTCAATTTGATTTTTGTGCAGGGTTAGAGCTTCTTAAGATTTTTAATGGCCTCTATGTTCTGCAATTGAGAAAATCTGCTGTTGGTTTGTTATTCCTTTGTAATCTCTATTTGTTCTTTGCTCTTTTTTTCCTTCTTCTCAGTACTTAGGGGAGCTCTACAATTGAGATACATGCCCACCCTTTTTAAAATTTCTAAATTTTGAAACAGGCTCTCACTAAGTTTCCCAGACTGACCTTGAACTGGGGATCCTTCTGCCTCATCCTTTAAGTAGCTGGGATTACAGGTATGTAAACATGCCTGGCTGCTATTTGCTTTTAAAATTTTATTTTTAAGGTTTTTGTGAATGGAATGGATTTCCTGATTTCTTCTTTGGCAGAATTGCTATTAGAATTTAGGAAAGCTATTCATTTATGGGTGTTGATCTTGTATCTTGGCACTTTGCTGAATTCATGTATAAGCTCTAGCAGTCTTCTGACAGGTTGTTGTTTTTTTTGGGGGGGTCTTCTAGGTATAGGATCATATCATCAGCAAATAGAGATAGTTTAACTTCCTTTTTTCCTTTTCAAATCCCTTTGATTTCCTTCTCTTGTCTGATTGCTCTGGCTAGAGTTTCAAAGACTAGATTGAATAAGAGTGGTGAGAGTGGACAGCCTTGTCTTGTTTCCAAGTTTAGTGAGAATGCTTTCAGTTTTTCTCCATTAAGTATAATATTGGCTTTGGGTTTGTCATAAATGGCCTTGAAAAAATTAAGGCAAGTTCCTTTGATCTCTATTTCGTCAAGTTTATTATTTTTTTTCCCAGGGATGAGGACCGAACATGGGGCCTTGCGTGTGCTACTCAAGTGCTCTGCCTCTGAGCTAAATCCCCAACCCCTTTTGTCAAGCATTTTTGAGCATAAATGGGTGTTGGGTTTTGTTAAAGACCTTTTCTGCATCAATTGAGATGATCATATGTTTTTTGTCTTTAAATCTGTTTAAGTGATGAATTATATTTATTGATTTGCATATGTTGAACCAGCCTTGCACATCTGGAATGAAGCCCACTTGGTTGTGATGTATTTATCTTTCTGATATGTTTTTGGATGTTGTTTGCTAGGATTTTGTTAAGGATTTTTGTGTCTATGTTCATTAGGGATATTGGTCTATAGTTTTATTTTCTTGATGCGTCTGTTGGGTTTTGGTATCAGAGTTATGGTTGCCTCATAAAAAGTGTTGGGGAGGTTTTAATAATTTTCAATTTCATGGAATAGCTTACTAAGGAGAGATATTAGCTCTTCTGTAAAGGTCTGGTAGAACTCAGCTGAGAATCCACCTATCCCATTCCTGGGTATTTTCCCAGAAGAGCTAGAATCAGCTTTTTACAGAGATACAGCTACATCAATGTTTATAGCAGCTCAATTTACAATATCGAAATTATAGAAACAACTTAGGTGCCCTTCACTGGATGAATGGATCCCAAAACTGTGATATATATATATCATATATATACATATATGTATATATATGGTATATATATACACGTATATTATGTATATATATGTATATATATACACATGTATATATATATATACATACACGTATACACACACACACATACACACACATACACACACACACAACGGAGTTCTACTCAGCTATTAGAAGGAACGATATCATGGCTGTTGCAGGTAAACATATAGAAATGGAAAAAATCATGCTGAGTGAAATAAGCCAAACCCAGAGACTTAAGGGTTGAATGTTTTCTCTTACATGTGGAAGCTGGAGTAAAACCTAAGATAGGATAAAAGCTAGTTAAGTTTATTTAATAGATCCACCAAATCTGAAGTACCATGTAAGCTATTGGGACTACAGCTATGAAGGAGAGGAGAAAGGGAGGCAGGAGAGGGAGGGGAAAAGGGGGGTGTTCAATACTGTAGAGTACACTCGACTCCCAGGAGAACCTTAAATATACCCAGTTGTGTATATAAATCTAGTAAAATTTCAATGTTTAAATTACATGTATATGGTTTATAGCTGTGACTTGGGGGAACTACAGAGGACTCATGAGATCGGGGAGAGGCAGACGAGGATCAGTTTTAAGCACCTCTGTCAATACGTATGCATACATGAATGTGAACCAACAAATCCCTTCATTATGTAAGATGATGCTGAACCAATAAAATTTTTATTTTTAAGTGGTGTTCTACAGTATAACTATGATCTATTGTATTTTTTTATTTTTTATTGAGAAATTTATTTGTTGCACAATCATATGTTTTTAACAAAATAATATCATATGAATATAGATTCTCAAGATTAGATTTACCCCCAAGAGTGCCCCCCCAATTACCCACCCTTATCCCTCCCCTCCCTTTCCCAAAGCATTTCTAAAAATGTATTAGGTTGTATAACATTACACCTTATCCGGATTTAACACATGATAATAGACCTCCAGAGTCTAGTTTCAGCCTCCACAGATGAGTGAAGACATTTGACCGACCCTTGGTTCTCTGGGTTAAGCTGATTTATCTATTGTAGTTTTACATACTTTGCTCATAATTTTTTACTTTTATAATGTGGATTACTGTCTGTTACTAATTTTGGGAAATTCCCAACCATTATCTATTTGAATATTTTTTTCTCCTTTTTGTTTTCTATTTTCTCCTTTTTGAATTTTCATGTTTTTTGTTTCCTTGCCACTCTATGCTGCATTGTGGATTATTTCCTCAGAAATTTCCAGAGCATCTGGGAAGAATGTCAAGTCTGCTGTTTAATACATCTGTTGAGTATTTCAAATTTCAATAATAGCATTTTATTTCTAGAATTTTTAATCTTTAAAACATTTTTTCAGTGTGTCTTTTTTATGCTTTAATACTTTCTTTTAAATCTATAATCAAAGGATATATTCACACACATAAATGTATATAATTAATAATGTTTATATGATTACCTACTACCTGAATTTCAGGACACTATTTAGTCCTAACATTTACTTAAGATAGACTTTTGTTTTTGTGTTCTGTAATTTTTTGCTGTGAGCTCATTTTCCCCTGGCTTTTATATGTGGGAATCTTGTGTGATCTAGATTGGGCGACCCTTTGGATCCATTTTGTGCTAACTTTTATTAGACTTCCAAGGGAATATCATCAACCTAGGACTGGATTTTAATTTTTTCTTGTTTTTGTATTTTATTTGTTTTACTTTTGTTAATTGTTTAGAATATTTGATGTAAGTTACAACATTATAAAGACCTCCTCCCATCTCTGTACTGTATTTATCTAATTCACCTTCCTAGACAGAATTTCTGTTGGCATTTTCTTATTATTTAGTTCATTTATTCCCTTAAAACTTAAAAAATAGTGACTGCTCATGTCAAATATTATTCTGGGAGGTCAGGATACATTAATGAACAAAACAAGGTCTCTGCCTCTAGAGACCTTGACTTCTAGGGAAGTGTGTGTGTGCACTTGTGTGCACATATAGGGGCAGATAGGCAATAAATAACAAATACAATCAATGAGTAAATTGTATAATGAATTTGAAGGTGGGAATGATATGAGAAAGGGGAAAAGTAAGCCAATCTTTCAAGGGTGGAGTGTACTGGGCTGGGGGAGGCTGCAGTATTAAATGGTTTCTTCACAGTGACTGTTCTTGACTGAGTAAGATTTGATCAAAGACTTAAGAAGTTGAGATCATTAGCAAGTGGTTAGCTGGGAATGCACGTTCCAGGTCAAGAGTAGAGCTAGACCAAGGAGTACTAGGGAGGAGCCTGCCTCATCTGCTGAAGGATTTGGAGTCTAATGTGCCAGAGTGGTGGGCAGGAATGAACAGCAACCAGAGATGAGAAGTGGGGGTGGAGACCAGGCAAGCTCTTGTAGGCCATTGTGAGAACTTTGCCTTTTCCTTTGGGTACTGGACATTGGAAGAGTTTGCAGAGTTTTGAGTATAGGGGTGTCGTGATTTTATATTTTTTAAAGGATTACTCTGGCCACAAAATTTAGATTAAGTTGTGTGAGTGTAGTGGAGGAGCAGAGGCAGAAGCTGGGAGACCTCCAGGAAGCTGGTGCAGAGATCCAGGTTGTCCCTTATTCTTTCCTGAGATGGTCAATCCTGTGTGTCCTCAAGAGGGGTTGAAGGACAGGCTCAGAAAAAATAAAGCTTATTATACTCACAGGGAAAGATAGAGGGTTTATTGGGGTTTGGGATTGAGTACATAAGAGAAAGCATCAGGAGATTCCACCGTGCGTTGGAATGCTAGGAGGTCGCATGCAGGGGATGCCAGAAAGAGGAGCGTGTGTCAGACATTCATCTTGTCCTGCAGGTGCCTCTGATTGTCTGGCTGAGGTGCTCACAGCCTGCTGCTGGAGAGGAGATGAAGCCAAGCTGGGGGGACAGCATTGTTATTAGAGGTGCTCTAAACCTATACATCAGATATATACATGGTTATTTTTATTTATATGGTAGCCTGCTATCTTTGCTATTTTGTGTCTTCCTTTCTCAATTTCCATGTTATTTTCTTAAGCTCTGTGTTCCAGAACTCGCACATAATATGATTTTCAACTTAGAGGAAAGTGCTTTTTTTTTTTTTTCTGTCTTTGCTTTTTTACTGAGGTGTAGCTTTTTGCTTTCTCAGGAGCTCTTCTACACATTTAAGCAATTCTATTTTGTGCGGCATGGAGGTATGGGCTTTGCTTTTAAGGTTGGTCTTCCATGTTGCCGCAAGTATACCCGCTCCCCTGTCTTCACCATAGTCACCGTCTTACTTCTGGTCCTCTTCATTTACAATTTTGCTACTTTGCAATCTTCTCAATCTCTCTTTGCAATGTCTATTGCTCTTCCATATTTGTCATCAGATGGACTTCTTTTGTGATGCAAGTATGAAGGTATTATTCTGTATTCTGCAATTTTTTTTATAAGGAGAGAAGGACAGTGAGAAAGAGAGACAGAATCAATTTTCATTGAGTTTTTCACATGGCTTTCGTTGCTCTGCCACTTAGTTGTGTACGTGGGTGCTGGGGTTTGAACCCGTGTACTCACGCACGCCGTGCAAGCGCTGTAACCGCCAAGCCACCGCGCCAGCCCCTGCAATTTTTGTTTTCTAATGACTTTCTTCTCTTGACAGACAAATCAGTGCCTGTGGTAGGGTCTGTAAGGGATCTCTGGCTTCGTCTCTCACCTCACACCGTGCTCCAGTGCTCAGTTCCATCCAGCCTAAGTGTTTTTGAAACATGTCACACTCTCTTCTGCCTTCTTAGCCTTGTCTGACTGTGTTCTTTTCCTGGAGAGCTCATTCTGCTTCATCTGTCTGGTTATGACCTGTTGTCCTTTGAGACTGACTTCAAATATTGTCTTCCTTGGAGCTCTTTCCTATCGAGACAGTCTTTTTAAGAATGCGTCAGTAGTCTTTCATTTGTGCTCCTACTCCTTGCTCCTGGATGTCCTCTGATTATAGTTCTTGTTCTTCACACTGTGACATTTTCTCCCTCCTGACAGAACAAATCTTGAGATAGGGTTATCTTCTTATCCTCAGGATCTAGCACTTGCTTGTGTGCTACATAATACATGCTCAATAAACATTTGTGGAATGATTAAAAATACACAAACAGGAAAGCGGATGCACTTCAGCATTGTACAAAGATAGTTCTATATCTTTATCAAATGATTTTGTTTTGATTTCAAAGGAAAAATATCAAAAATATTGGGATTTAAATGTTTAAAATATCACATTTTTAATGTTAACATTTAAATGGTATGTGGTGGAATGGCAATTGATAAATGCCAACAGGATATTAGAACAACTTCACTTATTCAACTCTAATAAGAACAAAAGTATTAAATGCAGAGGTATCTTCATAAATCTCTATATAAATATAATATAAGATAATATTTGGGGTAAATTAACAAAAATGGTGAAATGATGGAATGGCATTTGGGATTTGGAAGGGACGGTGATGAACGAAGATGAGCTAGGGCAGCCTGGTGACTCTTTCTGCTTTAAGTGACTGTAAGTCCACGAGAGAAGAGCCACCTAGTTCTCTGCATGCAGCAGGTGCAAGACATGTGTCCCCTGAACTGAAATGTTCTTGAGGACACTGTGAGGTATTATTAATATAAATGAAATATACTTCAACAGAAATGTGATGCATCAGGGAGGAGATTTTTTAAAATTTTAATTTCTGGTTATTTTATAAGTTAATAATATGATGGGAAATAATGAATGGCCGTCAGATTAGATGCTCTTCCATTTATAATGGGGTTATGTCCATTGTGATGGACTAATTGTCAGTCAAAAAATACCATAAGTTCCAAGTGCATTTAACACCCAACCTACTGAGCTTCACAGCTGAGCAACAGGACACTGTAGAGTCAGTTGTTTTTCCTCTTGATTGTGGGCTGACTGGGAGCTGCTGCCACTCAGCATCAAGAGAGATCATCCTGTCACAGGTTGCTAGTCAATGAAAAGGATCAAAATTCAAAATATCAGTAATTTTTTTTTTCAGGGATGAGGACCGAACATTAGTAATTTTTTAAAGGAAGGATATTTGCTTTGACATCATTGTAGAGTGGAAAAATCCTAAATTTGAATCATATCAGGTCATGGACTGTGTGGAAGCATTGGCCGAGCACTTACTTAGTGTTGTTTCCCAAGCATTTTTATTTAGAGCAACTCATACAATCTGCACGGCCACCTTACTAGGTGGATATTATTTCTATCCCCATTTTACAAATTGGAAAATCGAGGCGCAGCTAGATTCAGGACCATATGCAGTGTCTTGAAGCTGGAAAGTGGTAGAGCTGGGACTCAGATACCTCTCAAGAGCTTTCCGGCTTCATGTTCTCCCCTGGACTTTGTCTAGATACGCACTTTTTTGTATCTATGGTTGTAACGCACTTGTAATTGGGTACTCAGACTTTTGTTTAGCTTCTTCTGAATATGTTCCATAACTGCTACATAGATCTAAACATTGCAATTTTATTTTTTTTAATTTTGAATTCATCTGTATTAGTTTTTCTCACAAGTATGAAAATTACAAATAATATATATGCCATTATATTGTAGAATCTGTTGGTTGGCCAATTTTTTTATAGGTCCATTTTTTTTGCATTTCTTTCTTTTTTTTTAATTCAATAAAAATGGTCTTATAATCAGGAGGGGTTCATCGTCAAACAATCAAGAACAAAAGTGTAGTGACAGAACAAGCCAATACTGGTGCCGGACCATGGTTTCTCCCCTTTGGTTCCATGTTTAACTCTATTTAAGCCCCACGTTAAATGGACTTCTCCTGGAAGTCAGAGGTTCCCCTCAGATAAGATTCATCCATACTACCTCCCTCTGGTCTCCTTGATGTCCTTCCTATTCCCTTCCCTGCTCCCTGCCCCCGTCCCTACATCCCCCAGGAACCTAGGCAAGGTTCCCCATGATCCATGATTATGTATAATTTCATACATGTTGAGGTAGTTGTTAGCTTAGCCATCTATCAGTGTTTCCACTTGTATTCTAGCTTCCACAAATGAGAGAAAACATTTGGCCCTTGAGTCTCTGAGTTTGGGATACTTCACTTAGCAAAATTTTTTCCATCTCCATCCATTTGGCTTCAAATGCCATAATATCATTTTCTCTAATGACTGAGTAGTACTCCATTGTACATAAGTACCAAAAAAAATTTGCAATTTTAAATGGCTGTGTCACATTCTTTGCAGTTTGATTTGTTTCTTGGTTGTTAGAAATCTAGGTTGTTTTAAATTGTCATGCTAACATGATGATGTTAATACACATAGCTTTCTTTTCCTTACATTTTTTCCTTGGGATAAATACCTTCAAGTCAGAGTTGTTGCAAAACAGAGGAAATGATTGTGTTACTCTTGAAGTCCAGACAGCAGTAGGTGGAAACTGAACTCTTCCCCATCACCCTAGCAATGGGTATTAGTGGCATCATTTTTCCAGGCATTCTTGCTTGCTTTTTATAAACATACAATACAATTTCTCTTTTCATTTTTAATTACTTATTAGGAAATTTAAATATTTCTAAATAAAATGTTTTTTTGCTTCTTTACTGCCATGTTTGTTGCAAAGTATCTTTCCAATTGTTTATCTTTTTAAATTCTAATTTTGATTGTTATGATCACAAACTCTTAAACTCTTCATATGGTCACATTTGCTTCTTTAGCTATAATGTGCATTATTTCATGACTCTTAGAATGTCATCATCAAGTGTAGTTACTTGCCTATGACCACAGTAAAATTCCTATTTGGTACGTATAATTTTGAACTGCTAAGGAACAGTGAAGTTTCAGAAGCATCTCCAAGAGGCCCTGAAAGAAATGTCGTTGAAGCCTCATAGAAAACTGTACTGATTGTTCTGTGACTCATTGTACCTAAGCCATGCTGTGGCAGCTCACAATTTAGTGCCCACGGTTACTGAATTTATTTGTAGCAGCTCAAAGACCCTGAATTCTTCCTTGCAGCACAGATCTGGCTCAAGACAGTAATTCCTCCAGTTTTATAGGCTTCAAGCTGTTTTATAATGTGGAACATTTGAAGTGAATTGGCACAAGCACGCTCAATACTGTTGTTTGTTTGAATTTAAAAGATGGCATGTGGCAGTGTTGGATTGTATTAAGGAAATTTGGAGGTGTCAATGGTCACATGACTTTTAAGGTGGCATATACCTTCAATAGATTCTACCATGTCAGTTCAGGCTCTCAGGTTTGAAGCTCTGAGCATGTAAAATATTAAGCATGTGTGGTGTGAATCCAGCTCTCTGCGGGCAGATTTTCATTAACCAATGTGATAAGAGACTGATGGAGAAATCACTAAATGGTTGAGGCTGTTCTTGCACTTGCAATCCTCCTGCCTCAGTCTCCTGAGGCATTGGGATTATAGGTGTGCACCAACATGCCCAGCCCAAATGTCCTTTTGACTGAGATATTTAAGCCATCATGATGAGCATATTATCTCTCTTAGCAGCTCTCCTAGAGGAGTAAAAATTATAGCCAGGAGGTTCCCTGGTGAATATGGACCCAGAGCAAAGGGAAGGAGTAGTCAGATTTTAGATAATTAATCACAGTGAGTGTCTGAGTTCATAAATATCCCTGTCCACTGAGTGCAGTGCTGGCGTCTGTGGGCCACCTCACATCTCCCTTCTTCAGAGCGTGTATGGCTCGTGCCTGCTCTGGATCTTCAAGTTCTCTCCTTCTGTGTCTGAATTTGGCTGTGCTTCCAAGCTCAACAGTCCTTCTCCGGGCAGGGTGAGCTAGAGTCCCCAGGTTCCTGCTTTGCTAATTACAACCACACAATGAGTTGGCCTTCCTGAGGCAATTTTCAGGTCCCTTTGACTGACATTTTAGGTGTTTTTGAAACATTTCAAGAGTCTCTTGGGGTGACCAGATGATCAATCAGCCTATCGTATGGTGGACAGAGCCCCTGGATTAGCTGTTCAAGGACAAACTTTTATCCCTGTTCTTGGGTAGAGGCATCCCTCAACATCACCCCTTTTGATTCCACATCTGGTCCAAAGAAAATAACTGTTTTTAAAAATTTTTTAAAAAATCTTTGTCCTGTCCCAATACCTTTGACCTCTGGCTTCTCTTCTTTACTACCTCTTGAGAATTTTCCCATCCAGGCACTGAGCCTTCACCTTTGTGGTTGTTGTTGCTGGCAAACGTCAAGCCACGTAAATCCAAGGTTGGTTTTCTCCCTTCCAAAGTCCCACCCAGACCCTCCTGCGCTGAAGCAAAAGGCCCAGATCCATGTGCTCCATCTCAGCTGAGTTCCCAGACTGTCCTGCGACTTGGCCCTCTGTCCCGCTCCTTCTCAGGGTACCCTGGTGGGTCCCTTGTCCTGGGCCTGACTCCAGGCCCTGTACCGGGCTCACAAAGTCCCACCAAGGTTTGCCAGCTGCTGTGCAATAGATGGTCTTCAAGGGTTCACTGGTGGTTTGGACCCTTTGTCAAAGCAAATGGAATAAAATGCTCCTGAAGATGTCGCGTAGTTCTTTGTGTGGGGGGGAATTGAATACTTTAAAATAATAATATTTAAAATCAAATAATATTATTTAAATTTAATATTTGGCTGAACTATTTAAATTAATCAATTTAAGATATTTACTTAAGAGTAGTCAGTTTCTTGATATTTCACAATGCCTCGTGCCTGGCTTAGACTAATAAAGCAACCAAGTAAGAAACCAAATTTGTAGACATGACAGTTTTTCATTGTAAAGATATCAAATGTAGTTTATTGTGCATAAATACTGTCCCAAAACAATAGCACTTTTGTTATGAGAACTTGATTATGTAATCAGGAAATTGTGAAACTTAGCAAAAGTTATATCTGCAAAAATTCTTCTCTTTTTCTTTCATGATAAATTAAATGGTAATAATGCATGCAAAGTACACAAAAAGACTTTTTTTTTTAAAGAGAGAGGGACAGTGAGAGAGAGAGAAAGACAATCAATTTTTTATTTAGTTTTTCATGGACTTTCGTTGCTCAGACACTTCATTGTGTACGTGGTGCTGGGGTATGAACCCGCGTACTCGTGCATGCAAGGCAAGCGCCGTAACCACTGAGCCACTGCTCCAACCCCCAAAAAGACTTTTTAAATAATAGTTTGTGCGATATGTATTACTGATAGATTGTGTGTTTGCATATGCATACATATAAATTGATTGTGTGTGTATATTTCAATTATATGGAAAGTTTCACCATCCTAATCAGTGGAGATGGAAAAACAACAATCAGGGCTTGTGCAGTTGCATTAAAATCCTCTTTTTTACAAAATGGGTTGTTTATCACATTAGCTAAGTGATTTTCATGTGCACTTTGGGTTGGAACATTACTTTGACAGTACTGAAGCAAGTAATTTAGCAGTATTTGCTCAAATTAAAGTCTACCTGAATTCCTGAAAAGAAAACGATGAACTTGAAATATTAGTTGGGAAAAAAAGTAATTATATAGAACGGACAAAATATCTTGTTTGGAGAATACCAAAATGCCCTGTAATTTGTTTAGTATGTTTAAGTATACACCATCCCTTCTGGCCTCTGACCTCATTACATCCTAATAGCTTGTGAAATAATGCAATATTCATGATTTCATAAATGAAGAAACTGAGGCTGCTTTTTATAAGTGGTACATCTGGGGCTCTAATTTCAGGACTTTCTCTATTTGGTGGCCACTACTGGAGAAACAGTCTTGTGACTCACGAAAGTCAGGCTTCCCACAAGCACATTTCTTGCACAGAGAAGATTTTGGTTTGTTATATTTAGTTTTTAGTTTTACTTTTTTTTTTTTTTTAAAGAGAGAAGGACAGTGGGAGACAGAGAGAGATAAAGAGAGAATCAGTTGTTACTGAGTTTTTCACATGGCTTTCATTGCTGTGACACTTAGTTGTGTACATGGGTGCTGAGGTTTGAACCCGTGTACTTGCGCGTGCTGGGCAAGCACTGTAACCGCCGAGCCTCTGCTCCAGCCCCTTATATCTAGTTTTTAACAGTTGCAATGCAAGCACTAACCTCTGTGACTGAGACTATGTCCGAGCATTTTTGTCTGTGTGCTAGGCATTTGCTTGTTTGCTCTGAGGCCCAGTATCTGCCGTTTTTCTTTACTCTGTGTCTCCAAGAGATACATTTCCCAGGCTGCTGTATTTTCTGACATCTCTCTCTTCAGGGCAAGGAGAGGCACTGGTGGGAGACTAGAGGATGAGGGAAAGTGAAAAGCCAGGGTCTTTCTCTGCCTTCATCTGCCTTGTGTGGTATTTCCACATCCAACAGCAACCAGTTCTGTATGGCATTTGGTCTCCTACTCCACCATGGCTTCAGCTTCTGTTAGTGAACTTGACCCTTGCGCTTTGTAAAACCGTCACCTTCCTTTGTATTTCCAGCACCTAGTTCTTAGATGGTTTGTTTGTTTTTTGCAGTTTTCTCTTTCATTCCCATGGAACCAAATGTCTGCCTTCAGTTCTGTCTACTTGAAAGACCTAGAGTGGTTCTGTTTCATAATTGGACTGTGCTGCTATTACATGATATGAAATTTAACCTTCACAACATTCCTGGGAGGAGGTAATATTAATATCTCCTTATGGAGAACAAAATTGAGGCTTAGAGAAAATCCGTGATGTAACCAAGGTCCTACAGTTCATGACACGTGGGGCTTGGGAGACGGTCCTGGGACTCAAATCCAGCAATGTTGTGTTATGCCTGCCCCCAGGTAACAGGTGACATGACACCAAGGGAGTGCATTCTTGTGCTAGGCCTGGGATCTCAGTGTGTCTGTAAGCATTATAGAGTCCTCACAACAATCCTTTCAGTGACAGATGAGGCAATGGGCTCAGGGACACTCGTTTGTCCAAGGTGTAGAGATGGCAAGAGGAAGGAAGAGATGGGATTCAAAGTCAGTTCCCTCTGACTCCAAGCCCATTCTTTCTAATGTTATTAATTTTTCCTTAAAGTTAGCGTATATTACAGCCACCACATGGGTTGTTGTTGAAATGCAAATTCCCATCCTCTATCTCCAGAAATTCTATTTCAATAGGTTTGGAAGGGACCCAGGAATATGTGTTTTGCACAACTGCCTTGTGTAATGATGAGATTACAGGGGCCAGGACTGCTATTCTCTGGGCTTCCCTGTTTTACCTGTGGCACCCTCCTTGCCTCTCCATACTGGCCTCTGTTTCCTTATCTGTAAAGGGACAGGTTGGACTAGATAGTCCCCGAGGTCTTCCCAGGTCTTTGCCAATCCCCCTCTCAACCTGTGTGCTGCGGGGACACAGGACACATGCTTCCTGGGGGCTGCTGCTGAGCCTCCGAGCCCTCTACTGGCAGCAGCCCAGTGCCAGGGCCAGAATTTCTCATGGACTCCCCAGGCTGCAGGCTCAACAGGGGCCCTCTGGCTCGAGGTAAACGAAAGCCCTGTTTATTGGTTTGTAGTAGTTGGCAAACTGGCATTTTAAAAAGGAAGTGGATTGTGGGATGGGGGTGGGGGTTTAATTCAGGGAAATATTTGAAGAACTGTGTTTGTGCCGAAAGGTCATTAAATAGGTTTTGTTCCCACACCCTCTGGAAAAATGATGCTTCATTAAAATGGCAACAGAGGTGTAGCGAAGATGGTGAAATTGGGAACGCTGAAAAGACGCATTCACTAGATTCCACTTAAAATGTAAAGGGAGTGTAAAGAAAACAAATGGACATTTTCTTGAGGCAGCTGAGCGACACAAAACACAGGCATCTTTGTCCCCTTCTTGAAAACGTCCACAATGCTTTCTCCTTTCTTCCTTTTGACTAATCTGTACTTCTAAGAGGTGTTGAGTTTCGGCCAAACTTTCTGCTCTCTGGCATCAAAGGCTGCCCTTTTGTGAATAGCCCACCCTCACCTAACGATCGCCTTACTCACTCCTGACCAGCGGACGCAGGTCAGTCCCCATCATAATTAGCTCACAGACAGAATTTCCAGGCGGGTTCCAGGAGCATCCATCACGGGATGAATGGGAAGCCCATGTGTGGGAACCGCAGGGGTGCCAGGCCCAGAGCTCTGCGCCACCCTGCACTTGGTCACCGGGGGACGATTCCTGGGCTTGGGCCTACCGGCCCCATAGTTTCAGTTGACAGAACAAGTCACGCTAGTTACTGGCAGATAGGACTGACCCACGCAGCCGGGTGTCTCAAGTTGCTACTGTAAGGCCATCTTTCCTCCTCATGCCAGTAGCGTCTTGGTTCAGGTCAGGGTTTGGTTTCGCAGCAAACAGGATATCAGGGAGACGGAGATTCTGCTTCTCCCTCTCCTGCTTTCTGCTGGACTTGCTCATTTCTTGTGCTGCCTTCTTTCATCCATAATATGAGGTGATGGGCATGCTTATTAGCTAATAATGAATGAGAGGAGGGAAAACACTGAAAAGACAACATGACGTCAATGCAGAATCATATCTTGCTCTTTCTCAATCACCTTCCCTAGTCCTGTGTACCGCCTGCTGTCCTCCTGATCAGAGTTGGGGTCCTGGTAATGCTCCTTCCCCAGGCGACTGGTTGCTTTCCCATCAGCCTCTGTCAATTCAGAAAGAACCTGGGGCCTGGGAAAGCGAGTTCAGTGTCAACATGGGTTTGGTTGGTTCTGATGCCTGCAAATTGTATGGTGATGCCTGTGCGTGGTATCTTTTCTTATGCCCATTTTGAGGGGACCACCCTCAGTGACAAAGGGTGCTGGATTTGGCTTTGACCAGCAGTTTGAAGTCCCTGCCCAGCACTGGCAGGAGGAGGGCGGGCAAGGGGTGCTACCAGGGGACTGGGCCACGACTTTTGGGTACTTCTAGATTTGTGTCACATAATTTTCCTGGGCCAGAAGGGAGACACTTTTGAGGCTGAAGAAAACCCACCGCAGGAGTCAAGTGACAGGTCTGAAGCAGCATCAGGTCTATGCTGCCCCCTGCTGATCATGTGCTTTACTAAACTCGGCTCACACTGAAATTCCACTGCCCAGGTATCTTTCTACACAGCATGGAAGCCTAGAACTATGCACAATCAGAATAGAGTAAGGGCAATACATCACAAATCTAAATATTCTCATAGGATTTAAGACAAATGTTTTACTGCGGGAGCCTTTCCATCTCATCTGGTAACGAGCGTAAACTAGTAAATAATGCCAGAATAAAAATAATAGATCAATGGATTTGAATAAATTTTGACAATGAAGACTTAAAATTATATTAATTTATTTTATCTTTTACCAAGGGTTATTTTAGATTTTTGGCTCACACTTCCCTCTTACATAGCTTAGCAATACATTTTTGATTTCTACTTTACCTACATGGAGGAGGAGATGGGACCTAAGGTCTTTTCCAAGTCAATAGAGGACTCAGGCTGGCAGGATCAGAGACTGGAGGTGAGGCAGGGAACCCCAGGCAGGGTGACAGGGCTTCTTCGCTTATGGGTTTGGTGGCTTCCTTTCTCCTTTTCCTCATTCTTGTCATGGCACACTAGAAGCATTTCGTCAGTTGTGTATACTATGTTAGGCATTTCAAATATGTTTCTCAAAAGTTGTCAGTGCTGTTCTCCATGAGGCCTGAAGGCAAAATTCAGTGTTTGTAGTAAATAAAGTACTAAAA
This sequence comes from Aplodontia rufa, assembly GCA_004027875.1. Taxonomy (NCBI): domain Eukaryota; kingdom Metazoa; phylum Chordata; class Mammalia; order Rodentia; family Aplodontiidae; genus Aplodontia; species Aplodontia rufa. The sequence continues at coordinate 34,871 of PVKS010019629.1, forward strand.
TTATATCAGCTATTAAGAGGATGGATTATTTCCAAGTTGCTTAGCCATATTGGCGGAGTGTTCAATTCAGCAATGGTGCCAACACATTATGCACAAGATTCTTGTATTCCTGGGTACTTAGAGTTACGGAGAAGATGGTGAGGCAGGCAGGATTGTCTAGGTGGGGATATTAAAGGATGGTGAGCAGAGTCTAAGAAGGAGATCATGGAGATGCAAGAGAAGGTTCTAGAAGTTTTGCTGGGATAGCCTCTCCATCAAACTAGTTCCCAGGGAGGCCGATACAGAAGAGACAGACATCCTCAGAACCTAGAAGCAGAGACTTTTACAGACAGTGAGTTTCCAAGGAATAGTCACCACTAGAATTAAAGATACAAATATAGGTTCTTTTTCTCTTTTTTATGGGCTGAGTTGTATGCCTTCCCCTCCCCCGTTCCAAATTCGTACATAGATGTCTTAGCTCTGAGTTCTACACAGTGCAATTTTATTTAGAGATAAGGTCTTTGAAAAGATAATTAAACTAAAAAGAGGCTATTAGGGTGAGACCTAATCATATCACTGGTGTCCTTATAAGGACAGGAAATTAGGACATAAACACACACAGAGGGAACACCAGGTGAAGACCGAGGGAGAAGATTGGTGCCTACAGGCCAAGGAGAGAGGCCTCAGGAGCAGCAGCTCCTTTGGCATCTTCATCTTGGACTTCTAGACTCCAAAACATGGAGAAAACATATTTCTGTTGTTTAAGCCACAGGTTTGCCTTAGAAAAATGAATCATTGCCCCTTGAATTTGAGGAGCATGACTAGACAGCCCACCCACTCAGAATTAGCATTATGCAAGTAAAAGTCATCAAAGCCCCGTCTGCTAGGAGCTAGATATCTTAAAAAAAATAGCAAAATGACTTACTTGAAAAGCATCCAGTGTCTTTTACTAGACAAAATATATTCACATGATTTCTGGAAAAAAGCCCAACTACATGCCCAAAATATGTACACCACAGTTATGACTGAATATAAATCTTTCCCCCTCTCATTCTGTGGGGTCTTGTGGAAGGAATCCAAATAGTATGCAAAAAGGTGCTCAACTCAAAATGAATTTATAGTCAAGTTTCATGGAACCAACTCACAAAGTTATCAAATTTTTACAAAAAAAAAAAAAAAAAAAAGAAAAGAAAAGAAAAATTCACAGGAGCTACCCCTGACATTTTCTTGAACTCTCCGGAGATACCTGGTATTTAGATTATAGAATACATGATTTGAGGGTTAGAGAGGTGGCTCCGTGGTAGAATGCTTGCCTGGCATGCACGAGGACCTGGGTTCAAACCCAGAACCACATGTACAACTAAGTGGAGGAAAAACAAAAACCAGATGAAAAAAATTAGCTCTGTCTCTTAAAAAATGCATGAATTAATGAGACATGAGAAAAGATTTAGTGATAAAAGAAGCCTTAGCACTGAGCCTTAGCTAATGCTGATGAGATGCAGGGAACCACAAACCGCTGGGAGGAGGTGACACTGGGCATGGCGCTAAACCTTACCAAGCATTTCCAATGACACAGGCACTAATTAAAAGTAGACAGATTTCAAACAGGTTTTTACTTAAGAGGTAGGAGATGCGACGTGGAGTCCAGTAGTGGTTCAATTTTGGTCACCTACTGCAATGGGACCTTGAGCCAAGGGCTTCATTCTGGGTGCTTCTGACTTTTCATATGTAAAATGTTGTTGGTAAGGCACGTGAAGATCCTGAAAGGGTGCTTGGTCCAAGCAGGGTTTCAGCAAGTGTTGGCTGTTAGTATTTTTCTTAAAATCCCAGAAAAGGGAACAAGGACAGTAGTGGTTTTAAGTAATTTGCTCGATATCTCATATTCCATTGCTAAGGGGGACCTGGCAGCACCTTAGGTCATTGCAACTAGTCGGGCTCCCCAGCGCCTCCTGCTGGGCATTCCATCCTCCTAGGCACTGGGTACCTTGTTTCTGCTCAGGCATGCCTCAGGGTGATTTTCATACGTGTGACACATGCTGTTTTGTCCCCAAATATGTCAGTGCGGGTTATCTAAACCCAAGGGCATTCTTTCTTCTTTTTTTAATAAGAGAGAGGGACAGAGAGAGAGAGAATCAATTATTTTATTTAGTTTTTCACATGATTTTCATTGCTCTGGCACTTCGTTGTGTACATGGTGCTGGGGTTGGAACCCAGGTCCTTGTGCATGCCAGGCAAGTGCTGAAACCCCCGAGCCACCACTCCAGCCCCCAAGGACATTTTTTAACAGAACTACCATAAAATGATCAAAATCAGAAAATTAACATCCATACGCTAGTAGCTAATCTGTGGATTTTATTCAAATTTTCCAGCAAATTTTCGTTTGCATCCTTTATAGGAAAAGAAAATAAATCACATTCAGGATCCAAGCAAGGGTTCAACATTTTATTTAGATTTTATATGTCTTTAGTTCTTTTCTTTTCTTCGTCTTTTTTCTCTTCTCCATCTTGGACAATTCCTTAGCTTTCTCTTTTTTTATTTCTTTATTTCATTTTTTTGTTTTATTTTCTGGGTTTTTTTTACTTTTATCACCTTGACACTTTTAGAGTATAGACCATTTATTTTGTGGACTAGCCCTCAGTTTGAAAACAGATTTGTTGTTAGATACAATGCTACATGCCTATAATCTGGTCTACTCAGGAGGCTGAGGCAGGAGGATCCCAAGTTTGAGGCCAGTCACGGCAACTTAGCAAGACCCTGTTTCAAAATAAAATAAAAAGACCTGGGGATGTAACTCAGTAGAACACTTACTTAGCATGAATGAGACCCTGGACTTAATCCCCAGTGTCAGGAAAAAACAAACAACAGCAGATTAGTTTTTAATGTGCACTTTCTGGAAACACAGTAACTTTACCCAAAGGAATGAAAAAATTATGGGAATATATGAGGCATAAATACCATGTGGGAATATTTTGACCTTTTGGGAATATTTTGAGGTAGATGTGTCTTCTGAATAGCATTCAGAGCAAACTGTGTGAGTGTTATGAGAGGTCTTTACGGTTCATCTTGATAAACCAGTTGCCTAAATTCATGGATATGTGGTCTCTAAAATTCTGTCAAGTTCTAGAATTCTTCTAACATTATAAATTCTAATATATTGTTAGTGATGTTGTTTGCAGGATTTCCTGGTTTAAACTGTCCCATAGTGGCTTCCCTTG
>PVKS010019630.1:0-38076 GCA_004027875.1 Aplodontia rufa
TAAATCCAGATAAGATGTAATGCTTTACAATCTAATACCTTTTTTTAGAGTTATAAAGGGAAAGGGAAGGGAGGGATAAGGGAGGGTAATTGGGGGGGGGCACTCCTGGGGATAATTGCAATATCCAGAATATTTACACATTATATACACATTTTATATTATTTTGTTAAAATCTTGTAAGGTTGTTCAATAATAAAATTAAAAAAAAAGAAATGCTCCATTTGATAGTGGATTCAGTTCTCTCTCTCTCAGATCTGTTTCCTGCTGACCATCTCTCTCCATTTCTGCCCTAGTTCAGTCTGCCATCTGAATGCTCCGAACTATTCCCTTCTACATTGCTTCTTTATTTCCACGGCTCAGCATTCTGTGTATAAGTCAGAGTGACTCTCTGAAATGAAACCAACCATGGCACTTTGGTATTTAAAACACTCCCATTGCTCTTTTGAACAAAGTTCTACAAGGCTCCTCATGGTGCTTACTGTCTCTTTCTTGGAGTCTCATACCTCCTTTCCCTCCACATAAATTTGCTCCAATGTCATATCAGTCTCTTTGCATTACCCACCATTCCTGTTGAGATATGTCTGGCTTATTTTTTTAAGCTTTTTTTTTTTTTTTTAAGAAAGAGGGGGAGAGAGAGAGAGAGAGGAGAGGAACAATTTTACTTAGTTTTTCATATGGCTTTCATTGTTCTGAGACTTTGTTGTGTAGGTGGTGCTGGGGTTCGAACCTGTGTACTTGCGCATGCCCAGCAAGCACCCTAACCACTGAGCCACCGCTCCAGCCCCTCAAGCTTTTGTATTTAACCTTCCTCATGCTATTTTCTTAACCAAACTTTTGCTTAACCTAACCAAGTGTTAATCTAACAAAGAGTTTATTGCTTATGCCTAACACATTTTTTAAAAATCTCTTCATTTTAAAATTACAAAATGTGATAAGAAAATTATCCAAAATAAAGCAAAAGTGAACATTCTTTCACTATCATCTTGGAACATGATCTAACAGCCTCACTTTAGCATTATTAATCATCTGCGGTATGTTCCTTTGTTTTAGGTACTACTTACTATTGACAAGAGTCCAATATCTGAAGTTACATGCTAATTGTAGATTTTTGAGTTGCAAGCAATTTCTGTTGAGTAGAAAATATAACTCCAATGATAATGATTATAGTACCCTGGAGAACATTAACTGAGTGTGTGTTTAATCTGCAAATTTATTTCAACATTATTTTCTCAAAACTCTATAAACACTCTTTTTCAAGTGTTCTTGGAACCAACTTTACCATCCTGCTGATATCAGGATTAATGAAACAACTATGGTTGTTAAACATGCTTTGTACTTGCATGAGTCACTTTTTAAACTTTTCAAAAGGTATTCTTTGGGAAAAAGTCTAAAAAATAAAGTGTAAAATAGGTTTGGAAGGAAGGAAAGAAAGAAAAAGAAAGAAAGAAAGAAAGAAAGAAAGAAACGAGCAGTGTTCCCAAAGGGAGGGCCACACGAGAGGGATACTCAGAAATGTGTTTTTATAAGGAAAGAAAAGTTGAAGATTTTATTATTCCTGCCCATCCTATTTCTGGGATTTCTGATTTGGGGACAAATGGAAGAAAAACATGTCAATATTTCCCAGTTGCCTTTAATTTGCACCAGTACTCCATCCCCCTATCCATGTCGTTCTTCCTGTTTATTCTGAAGAGGTATTGGAAAGTGCACTGAACTTTGAGTCAGAAGAGGTTTGAACTGGTCACTAACCAGATGTAAAATCTGGAAATAGTTATCTAACATTTCTGTCTTTACCCCCCTCTATTTCAAAGTGGAAACAATGAAAAACTATGTCTTAATGACAAATGATACAAATGCAGATAGAATAAAGACTTAGGAATCAACAATAAAACTAGAAAGATTTTAAAAGATGCTGTTGGGTTGAGATGAACTTTCTAAGCATGATATAAAACTCTCAAGAACAGATGAGATATTGGTTCATTTGACTATTCTGGTAAGAATAACTATTTCAAGAACACACATCAAAGTACAATAATCAACCAAGCTACATCCCCAGTCCTGCTATGAAAATTTGAAACCATGTGCTAGAGATGCATGAGCTGACACAAAAAGGGTTGATATTTAGTGAAAATGTCATTTGTTATTCCTTTCTCCTATGGTGTAGGACCAAAGGAAAAATTACAACCTAACTTAGAATCAAATGTTAGCAAATTGATAATGGTCCACGTGGTATTAACGACATATCTAGAAAACAGTGCAAGAAACTTTCAGGTCATCACTACTGGATGGGAAGATAAGAATTAGGGTACTTTCATCTTCTATTCCATAGAGTTCATGTTTTTTAAATGTCCTGTCATGGGCATTGATGGCATTTTTTAATAATCGTGTCTGAGAGCAGTGTATTTCTTGAAAGATTATCTTAATCAGTTTTGTAAATACCTACAGGATTTTAATGCAAATAATCCAATGCAAATCAGCTTTAAAACATAACAAAAGACCCAGCTACTCAGCAAGCTGATTCTGGAGGATGACACGTATGAGGTCAGCTTGGGCAGTTTAGTGAAATCCTATCTCAAAAATACAAAGGGCTGGGATGTACCTCAGTGGTAGAGCAACTCTGGGTTCAACTTCTGTTGAAATGAAGAAAACAAAAACCAAAACAAAACCCAAAACAAAAAGATTAGCAGTGGTTGGCATTGCCAGAAGTTCAATGAATTGTTCCCATTATCTATCACACATTATAACTATGATTATCAGTTGATATGATTTTTTCTGTAAGAAATTGAAGAAATGATTTTCAATCTTTTAAATATATAATCATTTATCCAGAAAATCTGCTTCTAGAAATAATAAAAAATTCTGAAATACGTGTATCAGTAGGACTATTCTACATCTGCTAATAATAGTGAAAACTCATAAAATGATCACCAGTAATCAGAAATATACCATTGGAATACTATGCCAGTTTAGAACTAGAACTGATCCCAGGGTCCTTCACATATTAGCCATGCCTTTTACCACTGAGTTACATTCCTGGCCCTGCATGCAAGTTTTAAAACATGTCATAGAGATGTACGAACTAACATCAAAAGGACTATTGTTTATTGAAAAACTCATCTGCTGATCCTGTCTCTTATACTGTAGGAGTGATTAAAAGCTTAAACTTAATTTTAAAATAAAATCTGGCTACAGAAAAAAATTAACACAACTTAATACTCTTTAGTCTCTAGAGGCAAAGCTAAAAGACAAAATACATTTTAAATGGATTGTAAAATATCTTTCAAATCCTTTCTCCCTTTCTGGATTATGTGCAAGGTTTGGACTCCATGTCCCTTGATTTTCCACTTTAGGGAGATTTTTAATTTACTGGAAAAGATTATTAAGCAATTACTCCTGGGCCCCACCTCAGAATGCCTGATTCAGAAGTTCCTAGGAAAGGCATAAGAATTTGCTTGTCTGACAAGTTCCCAAGTGATGCTGACACCGTCCAACTGGGAACCACATTTTGACAGCCTTTTTGTTTGTTGGCCCATACAGAAGTCCAGACATTAGACTTTGGAAAGGATGATGATGAAACAGGAAGAAGGGAACTTTCCCTAGGAATCTATCAGAAGAAAAAAAAATTCAGATACTAGAGAACAAAGTAGAGCCAATATTCTCAGTCTACCAAATGAAGTATTTACGAATCTCCTTGAAAGCCAGGAAGCTAAAGTTCAAGAGGACTGAAGTTTTAGAATGTGACTCATTACCTATGCATCAAAAAAGGAAAGACAAAGATGATCATTTAGTTACAGCTTCTTTATGGGCATGTATGTGGCACTGTGGAATGAACCCAGGGGTGCTTTAACCCTGGGCTCCATCCCTAGCACTTCAAATGTTTATTTATTTTTTTTTAATTTTAAGACAGAGTCTCACTTAGTTGCTCAGCCTGGTTTCAGACATAATCCTCCTGCCTAAGCCTCCTGACTGGCTGGGACTACAGGTGTGCACCACTGTGTCTGGTTACAGTTTTTTTCTTAGGATGTATTTTAGTGGGGTATTCTGAATACTATAACTTTGAATTCTTGATTTTATGTTACAGAATTGATGTCCACTATGCTACTCCATCATTTCTGTCATTGCATTCATCTTATATTCATAAAATATGGGCATCATATAGATGGATGAAAAATAGGTTTTCAGGTCACATTTAGCTTACCATAAATTTCGCTGCCTTTAGTCTGTTCATTCATTCATTGTTTCTTTCCTTGTTTTGTAGTGCTGGGAACCAAACTCAGGGCCTCACACTCTAGAGAAAGCACTCTACAGTTGAGCTATACCTCCAGCCTCTGCCCTAATTTTGGCAGCATTATCACACCACTCACTACTCTGTAAAACCCCAAACTCATGTCAGTGTAGTTACCAGCTTCCTTCAATTCTGAATCTTCAGTTGAGTTTTTCTGGAAAAAAAAATGCCACCATAATGCTTATCAACTCTGATTTTTTTTTTTTTCCTTGTGGCAAGAGCAGGAAGACCAGAGTAGATTCTACGTCCCAGAAGCTGCCATGCTCTGAGAATATGTGAGCATGATTCAGCTTCCTTTCTGAACACATGCAGATCTACAGTAAAAATGCCATAATTGCCTGCAATGGAATTTGTTGTAAAAGCAAAATACGTGAAGCTTGTTCTGAATCGATTCAGGGATGAAGATAGAAAGAGAATGTAAAAAATAAGAAAAAAGAATAGAAGCGAGGTATAAATTCAGGAGGAGATGTTTATTGGGATCTGTTGCTCCTGGGCCAAATTCACCTATGCCGCCATAATGAGGGTGGCATGGGAAGTGACAGCTGGCAGGGGAAAAGGCCTGCAGGGAGAATGGTGGGGACCTTCGCCAGGCAGCTGGTTTTATTGGTTAAATGGGAGGAGTTGATGGGGTTGGCCTTTCAGAGATTGGCTGGTGGATCCCGGCAATCCGTTGGAACTTGTCTGCCAGCATCTTGATTGGCTGTTCATTTCCAGGGCAAGCTGCCCTGTGCCCTGCCCCTTAGCTAGCCAGCATGGCCTCATGTCTTGACGGAAGCCACTCCCCCAGCCATGACCCTTTGGCCATGTGGCCTGGCTGAAGCACTGCCCCCAGCCAGCCTTACAGAGAAGATTCAATGAAGTCAATGATTTTCAGAGTGTGGACTGGATATTAGACATACCCAGGCTACAAGTTGATTAGGAACTTGAATTCAGGAATATTGTACATTCTTAAGCACAGAGGATCTCTAACAAGTAATAAATGGATAACCTGTGAGTCTCTGCCTGTCCAAATTTATAGTTTCGTAGCCCCCTAATTTTTCAGTGTAATTTTAATGTTATTTGTATTTTTTATGGTCCATTAGCTATTCCTTTTCTATTGTTAATTCAATGTCTGTGCCTACCCGCAAGTCACGCACACTACTCTTCACTCCAATGTGCTGAGAAATTGAACGCCTAAGAAGGGAACTTCTTCATGCGCCACATCTTCTCCTCTTACCATCTCAAGGTCATGCATTCCATCTGGGCTCTTCGTCTTCTTCCCTTCCTCCATGAACTTCTTTCTTCAATCATTCCCCTCTCTTGTCTTGATCTTTCAAGTCAAGAGCAGATTCTAAACTACTCATGTTCCTTATTTTTAAAAAGAGAGGACTCTAAAATGCAAATTATCCCTTTCTACTATGTCCCTTACAAAAGGTCACCTACATTTGCTCTATTTTCTTACTTCCCCAACACATCAACATTTGAATCTTACTTCCATGGCCCTGACCTTAATTTCTATGCTTGTATACAGAAAAACTAAGACATGTTAGTGACTTCCTTGTTTTGTTTTCTAAAGAGAGCCATCTTACTTCAATTTTCTTATGATATTTTTGCTCTCCTGATGATGGTCTACTTGTGTGAAATCCTTTAATGTCTTGATTTCTGCATGCATGGTCAGAATTTCATGACTCCATGAACCTCTAATACATTCTTTTTTTTTTTTTAAGAGAGAGAATGACAAGAGAGAAGCAGAGAGAAAGAGAGAATCAATCCTACTCAGTTGTTCATGTGGCCTCCATTGCTCCAACACCTCATTGTGTACAAAGTGCTGGAGTTCTAACCTGCATCCCCACACATGCCAGGCTAGCACCAGAAGTGCTCCAGCCCCTGGAACATTCTTTTTTATCTGAATCAATGGATGTAATTTCTCTACCTGCCTTGTGAATATTCTCTAGAGTGGTATAATCTAGGCTTACTTCTCGTTTCAATTCACAAAATCTCCAGAAAGACTTTATGTTATTGTGGTTTTAACCACAATGTGGGGGTTTCCTGCAGTTACATTCTACTATGATTTTTCTCCAGAAATTTAAACTTCTCAGTACCATTATATCCCACAGATATTTTAAGTTCAATAAATTTTAAAATAAATTCACTGCCTTTATGCTCACCTTCTTACACCCTGTTGCATTTCTATTTCAATTTGTGTTCCCACCCATTCATATTGCCTCCTGATTCTTACAAATGGAAATCATCTTCATTCTTTTCATTTTTAACCCTAAGATACTTCAATCAGTTGTACAGGCTGTATGTTGAGAAAGGAGACCAGATCACTGGGCTAGATCAGAGGTTGGCAAAGTATTTTTAAAGAGTCAAATGAACTTTTAAGCTGTGAATATCATAGTTTTTATTTGCAATTACCCCACTCTGCTGCTGTAATGTAAAAGCAGCCATGGATGATGTGTACACAAGAGAGTGTGTCAGGAAGTGGAACCTCCAATAAAAATTGATTCATAAAAGGACATGCTATCCCTTTGCGGGTAGAGTTGGGACCACGGAAATCCAAACCTTGTTCTATGTAAATTATGGACAGAGAGTGGGCCCACAAATGTTGTTCTTTACTAAAGGTCTTCTTGCCTTGTCTCCACAAATGTAACTGCAACATTATTTTAACATTATTTTCCAAATATATCTTGATTTCATGCTTATTTCTTTTCAAATTCACTGTCACTAATACTGGAAGAATATTTCAAAGGCTTCCTAATCTGACTTCACACAGTAAAATCCTACAAAGAAAATAATCTTCCTAAAATTCAAAGCAAACTGAGGTAGGACAGAAAAAATAAATTGGTGAAAAGGAGATATACATGAAAGATTGAAAATGAAAAGTCATTCAGAAGTTATGCATTCTTTTTCAGACCTGACACTCCCTAAACAAGTCTCTCCGGCAAGCCTATGAGTCCCAGATTCCTGGGAAATCTGTAAATCCACCTGGGTACTACTGATTAGATAAAGTAGTGATAATGTAGAGACATCAGATTCAGGGGACTTTCTAGCAGTATTTTTTGGCAGATAATAAAGGCCACATCATCCTGAGGATCCTGAGACTGACCAGACCACATAAACCACCGTGAGATCACTAGAGAGATTTCATTTCTTCATACCTTCCCAAGCTCACCCTGCACCTACTTTACATTAAAAGAAGAGCTGACAACCCCCACAAACACCCTCTCACTCTCTAGAAGACTAGCATTCTCCCTTGAATGTGCATTCCTTGCTTTCTGAAATAAATAAACCTTTGTCTGCGCCTCTCACTGGCATATGCTGAAATTCTTTTCCATCACATATGCCAAGGTCAAGTTGCCTCATCTCTCTGGGAACTCCCTGGACCTTTCTCTGAAGATACTACATCTTTCATGAGAAAACCATATCACAGACAATATAAAGGGAAAACTCTTAATTCTCCACACCAGCTGACAGAATTAACCAGTTCCACTTCTTTGCAAATCCTTAATCTCACACATAATATGTTTACTTGTCGGGAGTGGGATCCGCCATGCCAAGATGGCGCCTGAGGCTAGGGCCCCACCCAGTTCTTTGAGGAAGTAGAAGCTGGCTGTAGTGCGCTTGCGTGGCATTTAGGGAAAAGTCAGAAGCCCATTGGTGCATATGAATCTATTGGTCACGTGTGCTGTGAGCTGTATATATGTGGATGGATTTCCGGGGAGAGAGAGTTCGGGAAGGAGAGGGGAAGAGAGAGGAAGAAGAGTTCAGGCGGAGAAGGGAAGAGAGAGGAAGAAGAAGGTTGACCAAATAAAAGCTCTCCCAACACAACCACGTGTCGCGTCTTCTCTGCGGGCAGAGGGAACGCGATATTTACTGAGTAAACATATCATGCTTCATTGGATCCATCTGATTACATTTTGTCTCCCTTACTAGACTGTGTAGGAGCAAGAATTATATTTTAGTCATCTAGGTATCTGCAATGTCTAGCACAGAACCTAGCAGATAGTAAATTCTCAGTTTATTGAACTGAATTGACTTCAATTCCCCTACAGATTAAAATCTGAAAGCAACTACTCTCTGAAGCTGCTTCCCAGGGAGCTCTAAACTATTGCGATGCTTCTATTTTAAATGCAGAAGGAACTTCCAGATCATTACAGACCATGGATGGAAATTGCCAGCAAACTTCCTCAGTTGATTGAGAGGCACCAGCTCCGAGCTCATGTAAACAAGGTATATCGTTTTGTTTTGTTTTTTCTTCTCTTATCCCTTTCTACCATTTTGCTTCCATCTTCATACCATTTCTAAAACAGCTTTGTGAAAGGGAGACAGAGGACTGATCACGGCCATTGAGTCTGTCAACAAATCTATCACATCCTTCCTGCAGAACAGAGTGACTCCTTCCTTACATGACTTACCCTGATGTTTCTGGAACAAGCAGACAATACCCGGAACATATTAAATACCGATGAAATGTTTGTTTAATGAAGAATTTGGCTGGGAATTAAACATAACTTAATAAAAAAGGTGTGGCCTGGAAAGGGTAAGCAAGGACATTTTCTGATGCTCTGCTGACTCTGAGTGGATCTGTCCTGATTTTGTCTTGGGTCTCATAGAATACTTAAAAAAAAAAAAAGAATTTCTGAATTATAAAGTTGGGGTTCGCCATGGACTCTACAGAAATAATTGTTTGTAAATATCACATGAGCATTTACATGAATTCATTCGTATGAGAAGTAATATGTGAGAAAATGACCAGTTCTTCTCAAGAGTATGTAAGGAACCAAGAAAATTCTTTATCCCATGGAAACTGAAATCACCCCACAAGGAGGGTATTATAGGAAAGATAGACTTTGAATCAGGAATACCTGTGATTAATCTTGGTTTTATCACTTAGTTAGCTATGTGAACCTAGAGAAAATTAATTAACTTTGCAATTCCATTTCCTTCTTTAAAAAATGTGAGAAATTCTGGTCTCATAGTATTGCCGGGTCCATGCCTTTGAAGGGGCTGCCCTGAGTTCAATATACGTTTGTTACTTCCCTCTCTTCTCCATTTATCATAATTATGCCACACTATTTTTGGAGGCCCAACAAAGGACTTCCACTCTTCAGAAATCTTTCCTGAGTATTCATATTTAGTAACAGTAATTATTCATTCATTTAAAAATACTCCTTGGGTGCCGGTCTGTGTAAAGCACAAGATTAGAACCTGTCTTCCATGTCTGTAAAGATGTTAAATTAAATCTTGTAATTTCTTTGCCATTTGTGTGAAAGGTTCATTGACTTGCCTCAAGAAGTACAGAAAGAAAAAAAGAAAATAAATGTTTCTAAATACAGGAAAATGTAGGAGAGTATATATGAAGGAATAAAATCTTCAAGGATTTTTGAATCATATTAAGCAAATTGTGTCAGCTACACAAATATGTTTACAAGACTCACACCAAGCAAAAGAAGATTTCGTCATCACCCTTTCCCATCTCAGGAAAGCAGAGAAAGAAGCAAGGTGTAACCCTGGACAGTGGTCATGGAGAGAATGGAATTCAGTTTGTGAACTATGTGGTCCCTTGTATGAGACTTTCCTAAGGTTTTATTTGATCAAACTGACATTAATAAATAGAAGAACTTGTTCAGTTGGTATTCTTCATAGCACAACTCTGAAATCAATCCATTGACAGTTATATTAGGTTCAGTAGTATCTCCCTGAATTTATGACCATGCAGTACTTTGGAAATGATCTTATTTGGAAATAAGAATTTTTGTAGGTTGAATCAAGTTGAGTTGAGTTCATACTGGAATTTATCACTCTATCATTGTTAAGAGCACTAGGAAATCCTAAACACTCTATAAAGGTTAGACGACACTTTAATCACTAACCAAAAATGTGAGAGGAAGAAAAATTAAATAAAACAAAAATTGTATGGCCTAAAAAAATAATAATAATAAATATATGTATAATTGTAAAAAAAAAATAAATAAATCAAATATGACTGGTGTCCTCATAAGAAGAGGGAAACTTGGACATAGACACATACCTAGGCAGGGGAAGACAACATGTGAAGATGGAAGTAGATATTGGAGTGGATGCATCTACAATCTAAAATGTGCTAAGAATTGTAGGCAACCACCAGAAGCTATGAGAAACACATTGGTCAGTTTCCTTCCAGGACTCCAGAAGAAATCAATACTGCTGATATCTTAATTTTGAATTCCTACCTTACAGAACTGTGAGAGAGTATCTTTATTGACTTAAGTCACTCATATTGCTTCAGTTTGTTAGGGTAGTTGCAGGAAACTAATACAACTTTCTTAATCTCTCTCCCTACTTCTCATTACTCATAAAACTTCCACCAAAATAAAACCACTCTTAAGACTTCACCACCAAATGATGAGACTTAATCAGTTGGACATCATTTGTGAGGAGTAAAGCCAATAATTTCTAGAACCACATATGAAATTGTAGTTGAAAGCATCTGTCTTCTGGAATATTTTACTTGATACAGACTATATATAACAAAATTAGTGAATATAACATTGTGATCTTATAGTACACCATACCAACTTAGAGAGGCTCGATATACTTATTTGCATTCTGAAACAAAATTTGTTCATTGGTGTGAGACTCATCCAAACGTATTTCCCAGGGTGATAGGCTCACATGTAAGAAACTCAACATTATTCTACAGATACAATAAAGAAAGCCTTATTAATCTCTAATCTTGGTAAAACTGATCTCCACTCATGAACATGAATGGACAAATTAAAACCTATCAAACAATGTAGAGATCATGAGTAATTCAGAAAACATGGGTGGTCTACAGGACATTGAGAGCCAAAGGCTTCTAACAAATAACCAAAGATGAAATTGATTCTAATTAATGTATAGTATGTTATCATCAAAAATCAAAGGAATGGTAATATATAAAAGGAGCTAACAGAAAATATACAAAATACTTAAAACCAATAAATTTAGTAAAACATTAGTTGTAAAAGAAATGGAATTTAAGGACTCCCTTGAGATATTTCATAAAGCATAAAGCAAAAAGCAAAAAAATGAAAACTATCAGAAAAATGAAAATATTTAAAAAAATGTAGATGGTCTGAATTCCATGTAATAGAAATTTCACAAGGAGATTATTTCAAACACATAATAATGACAGTTTTCAGATCTTAGGAAACTTTTGAGTTTCATATCAGAAAGTCATTGTGAGAAGTTGAGTAAGAGATACATATAAATGCCCTGGTATACCTTCAAATTTTCTAGCATAAGAAGAAAATTCTGCACATTCTTAGAAAACAATAAAGATGAAAACTAATTTAGTTACAGAGCAATCATATAGGACTATTTATCTGTAATACTAAATATTAAAATATAATTTGGTATCAGGAGATGGCCCATGATGTCAAAAGGAAAAATGATCAAGGACAAGAATGTGGCCCAGAGCCACACAATTGTAAAATTGTAAATGATTAGCAAAAGGCCAAGAAACTGATAAATCCCCTGTTTGAGAAAAGGCCTCAGAGTTTTGGCATTGGATGGAATACTCAGCCTGAAAGAGACCTCCCCTGAAGCTGATGGTGCGCCCTGCAACTAACCACTTCACCCAAGTCTTGGGTTGTCAAAATCTACTCAGGTGCCAAGTTGGCCCAGAAGTACAGGCCAGGCAAGACATAAGGCAAGAGAAGAAGCCAAGACTGTTGGCCCTGTCTATAAAGAAAGCTGTTGGCATAGGTGGTATCTCTACCAAGAGACCGCCTGTCCTTCAAGCAGGAGTTAATACTGTTACCACCTTGCTGGAGAATAAGAAGTCTCATTCAATTGCAGGTGACCACACACAAAGTGAGCCCTGTCAGACTGGTTTTTCTTCCTCTCTGCATGGCATTGTAAGACAGGGATTCCCTACTGCAGCAACCAAGGGAAGGGTCACACAGAAACATCGAGTCCACAGGAATATCAGGAAGATGTGCAACACCATCACCATTGTAGAGGTGAACTTAAAGACAAGGTACTCCAAGCTGGTGGAAGCTGTCAGGACCAATTACCATGACATACGATGACATCTATTGTCACTGGGGAGTCAACACATGGGGGTCCAAACAGTTGGCTTGTATTTTAAGCCGGAAATGGCGAAGCCTGAAGAACTCACCACTAATAATAATAACTGGCATCTTTCATAAGTCTGTTGGTCTCTTCTATTTCCTGTTCCATAAAATATCTATTAATGTTTATTGAATATTTTGCTTCTTGATTTACCACTGGGCAACACAACCCAGCCATTTTTTCCCCTAAACTTTATTTTGAGGGGCTGGGGCGGTGGCTCGGCATGCGCAAGTACATGGGTTCAAACTCCAGCATCCATGTACACAACTAAGTGTCAAAGCAATGAAAGCCATGTGAAAAACTCAATAAAAATTGATTCTCTCTGTCTCTCCCTCTCCCTCTCACTGTCCATCTCTCTTAAAAAAAAATCACTTTCTTTTGAGTCAGGATCTTACTAAGTTGGCCAGGCTGGTCTCAAACTTGCCAGCCTCCATTTAACTCAGGGGTTCTTCTGGGGGAAACAGAATCATGGGGAACCCAAGGGCAGCATCAGCCTTGGATAGCTATGTAAATATACATTTGTTCTTCATTGTTTGACAACGATTCCCCCTGAATTGTATCTCCATGTTCATCTAATAAAAAACCGTTAATCAACAAACAAACAAACAAAAAACCAAAAAAATAACTTGCCAGCCTCCTGCCTCAGCCTCCCCAGCTGGGACTGTAGACCTGTGCTACTACATTGGCCCTTTAGTTGTTTTTTTAATTGTATGCTTGGAGGGTGAGGCCAGGGACTCTGGAATGTGCATGAATTTCCTAAAAAGTTTTTCTCTCTAACCATGAAGAATATTTCTCCGCCAGATCTTATTCCTCCACCTGAAAGCTGTCCTATGGGTTAGCTATGACTTCCGCAGCTGAAATGTGGTCAGGACAAATTAAGGAGAAATAAATAGATTTTGAAGGCTTTGAAGGAGCAACTGTAAAACATCTTATTGTTTTTTATAACAATTACATGTTGATATACCTTTGATATAATAATGATAAAATTTAAAACTAATTTCACTTGTCTCTTCCACCTTTTTTGGCTGTCGGAAAATTTCAAATGGAACTTATGGCTCACATTTTTCTGTTGGACTGTGCTGAGATCAAGAGAGCAGTATGGGGATTGGAGGGCTGGCTCATCCATCGGTAGAGAGCATGCCTAGCATACGCAGAGAACCGGGGTTGGAATTCCAGCACCCATGCATAACTAAGTGTTGGAAAAACAGAAAACAGCTGAAAAAATAAAACATTGACTCTCTCTCTCTTTAAAAGAAAGGGGAGAAAGACGGAGATATCAGGAGAGAGGGAACAGTATGGTGATTAGCAGCACCACCTCAATATTTCCTGGCTCTGTGACCTTGGGCAAATATCCTAGCATCTCTGAGTCTGGGTTTTGTCTTCTGTATTTGGGGGAAGACAACATACCACCCTGCATGAGTAGTTTCCCTGGACGCTTTAGTATGAGTTTTACAATAAATGCTTTAAAAGTAATGGCTGTTTTGATTCTCAGCCGGTGGCTGCTAAAATGCTCTTCTCAACAGCCTGCGCACAGCTTCCCAGCTCGCAGCCTGGAGCTCCTGGAGTTCCCGATCCTCAGCTCGGTGGTTGAGAATTATAGTCCAGCGGTGGGGAGAGACTGCCCCCTGCTGGACAGAAGAGGACAAGGCGGGATTCAGACGCAGAGGCCCTGAGTGCGCCCGCGCCAGCTGTCACTCTCTGCTCTGCGCCCACCCCGAGCTCAAAATTCCGCTGCCGCTTCTTGCGCTTGGGACCAAAGGATCTTCACCAGCAAGATCTAGCTCAGGCGGTGTCTAGAGCAGGGAGAAAAGCAGAGGATTCTGTGCTCAGAAAAACAAAACTCAGAGGTTGCTGGGATCAACCACTACAGGCAAAATTGAAAAATCCAGGACTGGAGCCCTGGATCAGCGCTTACCTGGCGTGCACAAGGACGCGGGTTTGAACCCCAGCACCGCGTACACAACCAAGTGTTGAGCAATGAAGACCAGATGAAAAACAAAGTAAAATTGACTCTATTGATTGACTCTCTCTCTCTTAAAAAAGAAAAAAACTGAGGAATCGGTAAAATTTGTTATGGCAGGGCTGGTACATATGCCTAACTTCTGTACAGTTTTTTTTTTAATTTTTTTTTAAGAGAGGGAAAGTGAGATACAGAGAGAGAGGGAGAGAGAAGAGAAAGAGAGAATCAACTTTATTTAGTTTTTCACATGGCCTTCATTGCTCCAACGCTTCGTTGCATACCTGGTGCCGGGGTTTGAACCCGCGTCCTTGCGCAGGCCAGGCAAGCGCCATAACCACTGAGCCACCACTCCAGCCCCAGAATGGATTTTTTTTTAAATAATGATATCACCTTTAAATGTCACATTGAGGCTGTTGTGATGGCCATTTTGACAATGAAGAAATGGGCATGGGACAGGGACCTATGTGGACAGACCTCCCTACCTTTGTGGCCTGTGGTTTTCAAATAAGAGGTGAACCCCATGTGGCCTAGGACACCTCCCTT
This sequence comes from Aplodontia rufa, assembly GCA_004027875.1. Taxonomy (NCBI): domain Eukaryota; kingdom Metazoa; phylum Chordata; class Mammalia; order Rodentia; family Aplodontiidae; genus Aplodontia; species Aplodontia rufa. The sequence continues at coordinate 14,865 of PVKS010019630.1, forward strand.
TCTACAGAGATGTAGTTAAATTCCTAACCCCATCCGACCTCCTTTTTCTCAAGTATTCAATGGAGAGAGACGATTAATAAGGTTGAATGACATCCAGTAAGCAGAAGGCTTTAATAAAACAGGACGGTAGGAATTGTCAAGAGAAACGCCTATGAAATAAATTATCCCAATCCTGGGAGTATTTGCTTCACAATACTCTAATCAAGCAGCCGCTTCAGTGGTGGGGACCAAAGTCTAGCGCAACCATGGAGACTATTGGTGGATTCATCAACAATGTCATATGGGTCGCCTTCCGTAAGGCAGCATCCTAGGATCTGGGGATAAATTAGTGGGCATGAAGACTATTCACTTCTTCACTGAAATGTAACAGGCTTCCTTGTACCCAAAGGGCCCTTCCAGTTACAGGACTCTTACCCATTCCCACACTCACAACTGCTAACCTTTGGAACATTTCTTGAACAGATGCCCCTCTTGAACTGCCACTTCCTAAAGGATTACCGGGAACATTGCCTGGCCCACTTAGTCCTGAGCTCTATTACCATGGGATATGTCTGGCAGGAATGAGAGTCACAGCCTGAAGAGGTAAGAGGCAAAGAAGCCTATCCTATCATCTCCAGGTCCTCTGCACCTGGGATAACTCTCTGCTGGGTACTTTACTGTTTAAGGCACCTTTTCTTATTGTTTTGTGGGATGTCAGTTGAATGAAAGCTAAAGGGCTGATTTAAATGAAGGATTTTGAGTTGGAGGAGTTGCTCAGTGGTTAGAGCAATTGCAGCGCTTGTCTGGCATACAAGAGGTCCCATGTTCGAACCCTAGCTCCATGTACACTACTGGGTGTCACAGATGCCAGAAACAGATGAAAAATAGATAAAAATTGATTCTCTTTCTCCCACAAACTCTCCTTCTCTCTTTTTAAAACATAAATGATGGATTTTTCCCCTACTAGAATGCTTATTTTCTTTTAGACTGATAGTCATTTCCACTTTCATTTGCCTTTGAAATTACTTTCTCTGACACCTTCTTCCATGAATCTATAATGAGATGTATTTGAAGACATCCTGTTATTTTGGATTCTTTTTTTTTCGTTTCAGACTCATAAATCCGCAGTTGCTCTATGCCTATCTTACAAACTGAAGAGCATAGAAGTTAAATTCCTTGTCCAAAGTTAGAGAGCAAATCAGTAGAAAAGTTAGAGCCAGAACCCACCTCTTCTGATTTCCCAAGTGTAGCTTACAACACTAATCATTAGAGAATATCGATCTCTACCTAGCTAATTATTAACCTATCTCTTAATATAAGTTTATCTCTCTTTTGACCCTTTGCATACATTTTTACAGTTTGAACCTGTACTTGGGATGTAAAATCCCCAGTTTCATTACCCACCTTATAAATTGATATTCACTTTCATTTTTTATAATAGCTCCTTTTCCAGAAAACACAAAGTTATCCTTGTTCTAGAACTCCACAGTTGAGTGTGTGGACCATGTGCCCAATCCATTTGCCTGATCCTATCTCTTATTCCTACCAAAAGCACATAAGATCCAGGGACAAAGAGTGCAGAGCTGCTTCAGAGTTTTTATGACACACAATTCATTTTTAAAAAGTTGTATGTTTGGGGCTGGAGCGGTGGCTCGGCGGTTATGATACTTACCTGGCATGTGCAAGGATGCAGGTTCGAACCCCAGCACCACATACACAACGAAGTATCCAAGCAAGGAAAGCCACATGAAAAACTAAATAAAATTGATTCTCTCTTTCTCTCTCTCACTGCCCCTCTCTCTCAAAGAAAAAAAAAAGTTGTATGTCTGTTCTGAAAAAGTTTGAAATCTAGGCATGTGGATGCCCTAAGTCTCCCTAGGCTATCTGTCCCCTAAACTGTTATCTAAATTAGAGGGAGACACAGAGTAAGGGCAGAGACAGTTCATGGACACACATATGAGCTGTGTCCATGCAGTTCCAAGCCACTTTACGGAGCTCCTCAACTCCAGGCCCCACCCAGAGGTGCTTAATCACTGAGCCACATCCCCAGTTCTTTTATGACCTTATTTATTTCTTTAATTTTGGGTCAGGGTCTTGCTAAGTTGCTTAAGGCCTCACTAAGTTGCTGAGTTTGGCTTTGAACTTGCGATCCTCCTGCCTCAGCCTCCTAGCTGCTGGGATTTATAGGCAAGCACCACAGCACCCAGATCTTACTCTGTTTCTGAATGTTTTTATTAACACACATCGATTGCACATATTAATGCAGTCCATTGATATTTCCATAAGTGCATAGAGTGGGCATTGATCAAATTTAACCTCCCTCTTTCCACCCTACCCCCACATGCCCATTCTAATCCCTACTAATCTCTATTCTATTTTCATTTCCTTTTTTTTTTTTCTTAGTTTCCACATTAAAAAAAAAATTGTGGCACTTTTTTTACTGTGCCTGGTTAATTTCACTTAATATGTCTTCTGGTTACATCCGTTTTGTTGGCAATGAGAGGACTTAATTCTTTTTTATGGGTCATACGTTATTTTGTATACATAGCACATTTTCTTTATCCATTCACCAACTAGGCAACCTAGGCTGATTCCACATCTTAGCTGCTGTGAATAGTACTGCAATTTGCAAGTGACTCATTTACGTATGCTGATTTCATTTCCTTGGGACATAGAACCAGGAGTATTCTTAGTATTTTGAGGAACCACTATAGAACATGCTTTCCACAGTGGTGTGCTAATTTGCATTTCCTGCACATACTCACCAGTATTTGTTATTTGTTTACTTACTTGTTTGTTTATCTGTTTTTAGTAATAGCCAATGTGCCTGGGGCGAGATGGCATCTGATTGTGGTTTTGCTTGCATTTCTCTCATGGTTAATGATATTGAGTATTTTCCCACGTTTTCTTTGAGCATGTATCTGACTCTTGTGGTAACTTCTCAGCACCTTATTTCCATACCATTCCCCTGACCCTGGCCTTCTAAGGAAAGCTTTCCTCATGTTTGAGTTAGAATTCCTCAAAGTTCTTTATAATTTCCTACCTAAAAATTCTGTCACAAATCTAAAAGTCCAAGTCAGAAAAAAAAGCAGGAATAGAGTTTCTTTAATAGATATTTCTTTTTTTACTAAGAAAAGAGATGGAAGGTGAGGGGTACATTTTTTTTAACTCTGGACTAATTTAGCCTTAACTGACTAATTTTTCTGGATTATGAGCAGATAAGGTTCCATGACATCTGTTCAGGAGAACTCTAAAGATTAGCGGCTGAAAGGGTGGAGAAGGGGCAGGGGTTCTGTAACCTGAAGTGTCCTTTGGGTGAAAGAAAGCTGAGTATGTTTTAAAGATATTATACCATGGGTAGTGGAACCAGAGACTTCATGTCCCAAAATTCAGGTTGAAACTACAAAAAGTTAAAGATTCAGAAGAGATAGAACAGGGTGCACAGTGTCTGTCTGGCAATGGTTTACTTGAAAAAGATTATTGGGTTTGACTTAGGAAGTGACTGACAGAGTTAGGTTCCACACAGGCTGAGATGTTCTATCCTTCCCATTCCTCTCTAGTGTGCCCGGGTCCCCCTGATCGACACATACACACACACGTACACACATGTCTCTCCGTCTGGATATCCGTATCTAAATGTCTATCTACTGAAAGATTTTTCCCATGGATAATTTCCTTAGCTTCCAATTTGTACTTAAATGTTTTAGTAATGCTTTATGCATAGTTAGTTTCTAAGGTTAGAAATTTTCACAAGTATTATAGTGTTTACTCAAAAGTATCGCTACTGTGTGTTTACAGAAATCTGTGCAAGTGTGTGAATAAGGATCACTCTGGTAATTCAAGTTTGGTCCCTAAGTCATTTCTTGACCACAGGATTGCTAGAATAAAATACAACCACAGTTCCTTCCTCTGCCACATTCTTTCTAGAACATGGTAGTTGACTGCATTTATATCTGAAAGGTGCTGCCAAGAAATCTTGCCATTCGCTTTGTCAAAGTCTCCAGGAACTTGGGACTCCCTCCTATCCTGGTTCACTCAGACTTGGTGGTGACAAACTGGACCAAAAGGAACCCAGCAGGGTAAGGAAGAGAGAGAATGGTTCAAATTTCCATGGACTAACCCAGTAATGGGTGGACTTAAAACTTCACCTCTCCCCACAAGAAAGGCCCAGTTTTTTTTTCAATAGTTTTATCGTTAGTGATGTTCACATTTATTGTCTGTTTTGTAGTTCCAAAGAAAAGCTGAATTTGAACATAAGGTGAAACATTACAGAGCCCAGAGGTTTTTCTCTCAATCCATTCTGAATACATTGACCAGGATCACTTTTCCTTATTGCTTTCATATCATATCTAAAATTTGCAACCCAATCTTCAAGCTCCTGTATAATCCTGCTTCACTCATTCCTTCTAATTCTTCTTCACTCAGCACTTTTTGTCAAATTGTTTTTTCCCTGATATGCCCTTCATTCATGTCAAGTTAGGACCAGGACTTTTAATAAGCGATCATTATGTAGTGATCATAAAATAATGATTATATATGACTTGGTAGTTGGTGTTCTAGTTATGTTGGACTGAGAATTTGATAAATAATGCCATCAACTCCACTTGACCCAGCACTTTTTGACAATTGTGCTGAGAATAGAAGCATTGGTCAATGGAAGAAATAGCATGAGTTTTTAACAAATAAGAAATACAGTAGTCAGAATGGGATGGGAGAGTAAATTTCCCTGTGAACCTCAATTCCACAGCCAAATTTATTTCTGACTATACATGCAAGACATTTGCTTTTATGATGAATTAAAACAATTGAAGAAACATGAAGATTAGATGTGAGAAAGAATTTCACATCTGTTGTGGGTAGCCAAGAATTTCTGAAGGAGATGGTGGGACTCTGCTATAAAGGGTTAAACACTTAAAATATAACTTATCTTTTAGAGTTAATTTATATGCCCTTGGAAGAAGAAAGAATGGGCCATCTCATGCATGTAAGGATAGCTGAACCATGGGATTTTTGTTTTCTATAGTAATTAAGCTTTATATTTGATCAAATATGCTTTAGTAACAGAAATGGTAACCATTGAAAACTGTTGAATCTGTCTTAGAACTGGGTGAGAAGAAATAAAAAATATATGCACTTGAGTTAATCTGATTAATGCATTGAACATTGAATAAGCTGGATTTATGATTCAAGAAAAAGAGGCAGGACTGGAGCAGTGGCTTGGCGGTTGCAGCGCTTGCCTGGCATGTGCAAGTATGCAGGTTCAAACCCCAGCACCCACGTACACAACTGAGTGTCGGAGCAACCAAAGCCATGTGAAAAACTCAACAAAATTTGATTCTCTCTGTCTCTCTCTCTCTCTCTCACTTTCCTTCTTTCTTTAAAAAAAAAGAAAGATAAGGAGAGATGAAGGGAGGTGGAAGGGAAAAATGGTGGAACTGGAGTGGGAACATCAAAAACACAATAAAAGAAGGTTAGTGTCCTAAAGCCAGAGTGCAGGGCTAGTGTGACTCCAGATAAGCAGACACAGTCCTGGGTTTCCCCATTCGTTTTTTTTATTTTTTTGTAACTATTTTTTTGGATTTTTTTTTTTTTTTTGAGACAAGGTCTTGCTAAGTTTGTTAGGACTTTGCTAAGTTGCTGAGGATGGCTTTGCACTTGCCACCATCCTGCCTGAGCATCCCTAGTCTCTGGGATTGCAGGCATGCACCACTGCTCCCAGCTCTTTTTGAAATCTTTTAATATGCCCAGCTCAGAGCTAAGTGTTATGAAGAAATGAAGGAAATAGAAGCAAATTATTCCCAAAGTGGTCAAATAATGAGACAAAGCAGTGCATAACAAATGTCAAAGAGTGAGGCAATGTGTTGTTCAGAATTTCAGGAAAAGAACATCAATGCAGACCTTAAAAATCAAGAAACAAAGAACACCAAAGGGGAGGAATTTGATCTAAAGCAGGTCTTAAAAAATGAGTTGGAGTCAAATAACTATAACAAAAACATGTGTTTGTCAGAATTACAGAAGTATAAGAGCAATAAAATACCAGGTCAAATATTCTGGGACTAATGTGTGAGTTGAGATTTGACTCATGCTTTTATCACAAAGTGGTTCACAGTACAGTCACAATCTGTGGTATGCAAGATATGCGTGGATATGTATGTGTATGTGTGTGCGCATTGCACATGGGTGTGTGTGTCTGGGTATGTTTGACCCTAGAAGTTATATCTAGTTTACAAACTAAATTATTATTTCTTCCCCCTTCTTGGTGGCTGCCAATGTTTGAAATTTGACTAGACCGCTGGAAATTAGGTAAGTTGTCAGAAAATTTTTACTCACTTTAAAAGTCAAGATAGTATTGATTGATTGATTGTATCTGGGATTGAACCCAGTAGCATTTAACTAGTGAGCCATATGCCCAGCCCTTTTCATTGTTTATTTGGAGACAGGTTCTCTCTAAGTTGCTGAGGCTAGCCTGGAATTTGCAATTCTCCTGCCTCAACCTCCTGAGCCAAAGGGATTACAGACATGTGCCACCACGCCTAGCCCAAGCTCAGTTTTAAAGCTTACAATGAAACGCAGAGGAAAACATTCCAGTTTATTTGTGCAGGACAGCATCAATTATATAAAAATGCATGAAAAAAATAAGAAGGAAATGTGCCAAAAATTAGCAGTCTAAGTTGGCAGTGGTTGAATTTGCCTTGTAGGGATGATGGGATGACTTTCCTTTTTTTCTATATTTTCCAATCTGTGAATAATAAAACAAGGAAAGTGCAATATATAACGGGGGAAAAGAACAAAAACAGAGAACTTCACCAACTTTGTAACTTAACTCTTTGAAGTCTAATGCTCTGAAAAACATTTCTATCTCACGATAACGTCTCTGAAAATCCAATTGAAGCAGGTTACACCTTGAGAAGAATCCCTTTGAAATAGCTCCTTATTCTGTGAACTGAAGTCCATAGGGCAGATCTAGTCAAGATATTCTTAAAATTAACCTCAAAGACAATGTTGTCTGTCCCATCCTCACACCTCAGCCTCTATTAAAGAGTACAGAATAAAAGTCGTATTCAGGAGGTAGGGGATGAAAACCAAAAGAATCACTTCCCCAGCTAATGTGACTAACTTAAGCAATGCAATTCCTGACTTAGTTTTATTTAATTCTGTTCTGGTTTGTTTTGCTCTTTTCTCATGCTTAAGATGTTAAAGACACCTATGCTACAATTATCTTTGCAGTTAACTTTATAGCTTTTGTAGACTGGATCTACATCTGAGATATTTGAATCAATTTAGAAGACAAGAGATCATTCTTTTTAAAGTATCCCTCTGTAATGGTCTTCTAGTTCCCATTCTATTAGATGGCATTGAATTTCAGATTAAAAGGAACTAGTAACGAAATTATTCTTTAGCTATCTGTCAACTCTGAGCCAGTTTTTTGCATCCCTGGGCCATATTTTCATATCTATAAGAAGAGAGCATGGTCAACCTCGTCCTAAAACTCCCTAACTTTCGACAGCAATGATGTGATCCTGAAGAAACAGCTATACCTTTTGCTAAGAACCACCCACCCATGGCCATTCCACTGGGCTGATGGTCCTGGACCATCAAGACCATGCTAAAATTTGAGAGTGATCACATAAGATGAATGAAGACTTGAACCTATCATGTTCTTTCCTCCCTGATATTGCTGAAGGTAGACGCTCATCCTCATGTTTATTTTGGGGAGTGAAAAATATCCTTCCCTGTCTCCAACTGCAGTTATCTAACTTGGTGGGCACCTATGGAGAGTGAGTACTTGCAGCTCAGTCTCCACCCCTCTAACCATGTGACAATATCCTTCCCAAGTAATCTGGACACCATCATCTCGTTTCCTGGGGGAGAGAGCCTGCGTGGTTTCATACTGGTACTGTTTTGGTGGAGAAAGCAGTGGTGTGTGGGATTAAGGTATCTTCTCGCCTTATAGCACATTTTTCCCCCTTTTCAATGGAAAATTAATCTGAGCCTTACTCCCCAACCCCACCCCTTTCCTGAAGTAGATTTCTCAATGCAGATGAATGTCAGCTTTGACTTACTTAATTCAAATCTGAAAGAAAAGATCCAAGCCAGTCCACAATGTTAGCTTTGCTTTCTTAATTGCTGTAAAACTTGGAGAGATCGTTTCTCTACGCATCACTCTAAGAATGGGAAATAGAGGCAAACAAGATGGAAACTGTTCCAGCCTTGACAGATGCTCATGATCCGATGGAGGGAGACGAATTAATGTAGGATGGAATGGAGAAAAATGCAGAGTTTCAAGGAAAGACAAGGCTAATCTAGACTTAAAGGGTCAGGTGAAACCTCCCTAGAAAAATGAAAGCTAAGTTAAAATCTGAACACTGTACATCAAGAAGATAGAAATATATAAATTCTGAAAATTAGATTTACCCCCAAGAGCCCCCGCCAATTACCCACCCTTATCCGTTCCCTGCCTTCCCAATACATCTCCACAAATGCCTTAGGTTGTATGACATTACACCTTATCTGGATTTAACACATGATTTTAGACCTCCTTTCTCAATGGCCAGGGTCTAGCTCCAGCCCCCCAGATGAGTGAAGACATTCATTCGACCCTTGGTTCTCTGGGTTATGCTGATTTCACTCAGCATAGTTTCTTCCAGTGCGATTCATTTACCTTCAAAGGCTGCAATATCATTGTTTCTAATTGCTGTGTAAAACTCCATGGTATATATGTACCACAGTTTTTGGATCCATTCATCCAGTGAGGGAAATCTGGGTTGTTTCCATAATTTAGCTATTGTAAATTGAGCTGCTATAAACGTTGATTTTGTTGTGTCACTGTGATGTGCTGATTGTAAATCTCCTGGAAAAATATCCAGGAGAGGAATAGCAGGATCATTTGGTGGGTTCTTCCCTAGTTTTTTGAGGATTCTCCACACTGCTTTCTAGAGAGGCTGTACCAGTCTGCAGTTCCACCAAAAGTGTGCGAGTGTGCCTACCTCTCCACAACCCCTCCAGCATCTATTAATTTTCAGAATTTAGTATATATATAGTATATATAATATATATATACTATATATAATATATTATTTTGTTAGAAGCTTGTTTGATTGTTCAACAAATAAATTTCTGAATAAAAAAATTACCAGCAAAATAAATAAATAAAAAATGACCACCACCCCCCACACAAGTTAGAAATAATGGAGATGGGGTAGTAGAGAAACACATACAAGTATATTCCAGGCAGAGAAAACTGCTATTCAAAGACTCAGAGGAAAATGAAATGTATGTTGATGACTTCACCCTGGATTAGTAAGCTTGAAGCTTTTCAGGGATCTTGCATGCATGAGAAAGGCCAGATATCACACAAAAGGCAGCCTATGATTAACCAGAACATTTATGCCTTGCCTAAAAATATTTAAGTTGGATTTATGCCTTTCTTCTCTACCCCCCCGTAAGCATCTGATGAGTACCTACTGTGTTCTCAGGACAGTAACCAGTCCTGCATAATTTTTACACCTTCTTTCACTCAACAGTGAAGTTACATGATCACCTTAGTTATCTTCCATGTGTCAAGTCCTTCAGAAGATACAGAATAAAATGTCAGCCTTCCAAACAGATAAGGCAGAGAGTGCTATAGGATAAGGAAGGCTTTGTGGCAGATGGAGCTGGGGGAGCTTTACAATCTTTCTGATTTTTATCTAAGACAGAGCTTTGGAGTTAGGATGCCCTAGTCAGAGATGTAGTAGATTATAATATGTGATAAATACAGAAGAAAAATGGACAGATATAATAGAGTTCAGTCCCTCAAGAGATACAAGAAGTAGCAGCCCCCTAGAAAGAATAAGAAAAACCTGGCCAAGGTTCCATCTGGAAGGTGCCCTGAGAGATTCTGGCTTTCAATCGACTTCATGGTAGGTCTCCTTAAGAGTACTCCCAGGGGTTCGGGGACTGTAGAGGTGGCGCAGCGGTAGGGCTCTTGTCTGGCATGTGCAAGGACCTGGGTTCAAATCCCAGCACCTGGTTCAAACTCAGTACATGAAAAACAGAAAAACAGATGAAAAACTAAACTTCACTCCATCCCTTTCTCTCACTCTTTTTCAAAAATAATAATGATAATAATAATAAAATGATGATGATGATGATGATGATAATAATAATAATAATAATAATAATAATAATAAAGTGCTCCTGGGGAAGCTGAGGGTCCGTAATCCCAGCAGATCAAAAGACTGAGGCATGAAAATCACAAGTTCAAAGCCAGCCTCAGCAATTTAGTGAGGCCATAAGCAACATAGTGAGACCCTGTCTCAAAATAAAAAATAAAAAAAACTGGGGTTATGGCTCAGTGGTTAAGTGCCACATGGGTTCAATCCTGGTACAGAAAAAAGAAAATTCTCCTAGGGAGCCGTGACACACAGTCCAGCAGTTGGGGGAGGGGGTTCCCCTGGTTCCCCAGCCAGAAGACTTCTCAGATTGGTGGGCTTTAAGGGAATGCTGGTGAATTAAGGGCATGATCTCATCCCCAGGCACTCGTTCAGGCAATGTATGCTGTCCTGCAGCCCAGCCAGGATGTCCTGCTTGAGGCCCTCCAGCAACTGAAGCTCTCCATCCAGGACATCACCAGAACCTTAGGACGAATGCATGGTATAATGTCCCCTTGTTCCTGAAGGACCCCAGATGTTGAGGGCTCTGCTTGTGGGGAACAGGCCCTGAAGGTTGGGCGCATCCTTAAATGCGTGAGGACTGATTTGTCCACCAGATGGCGCTAGTGTACTATCTTTCTTTTAAGGCAAAAATAATTTTCTGTTCACAGAGAATTTCTCAATATGTAGAGATATTTGCACAGCTTTGTCCTTCTTTGTATTTTCATGAGATCAGCATAGTTTCCGGTTTTCAGAGACCAGTATGTTTTTGGAGCTGTCTGAAGCGTGGGAAGAGGGGATGGGCCAACCCTGTGTGCTCCCTCCTGCTACCGCAGGGCAGGACTCTGATGATGGAGTTTTTCTTTACACTCTCCCTTTGTATTCTTTTCTCTCAGTTGGTTTCCGAGATGCATGACACTGGCTTAAGGCCGTCTGTGTCCAGTGCAGGCGTGAATTGTAATAAATAGTTGTGGCCAGTTAAGGGGTCCACCCCTCCTGGATGGGGTTACGGCTCATTCTGGTCACTACAGCTGATGTCCAGTGTCTGGCAGGCTCTTCAACTTCCTGACAGAGAAATCTCAGCATCATACTTGGTGAGTAGTTAAGGAAGGCTGGGGATAAGAGTGTGATCCATTAGCAAGAGAAAAATGGAGTCTAATTGTCTGTTTCCCTGAATTCTGCTTCATTGAAAGAGAAATTCCGAGCAAAGATGTTCAGAGGAAACATGCTAGAAGGACAGAGAAGGTGGTGTCACCTTTCATTAATTGAATAAATATACTGGTCGTCTAGATGCTCTGCACTGGTAGAAATCCACCCAAAATCACACGATTATATATTATTTCTGATCAACATCCCTATTATATGTTTTACATTTTTATTTTTCCCATTTCTTTGAATTTTAACTTTAAAATCCTCATGGTCACGTTAGTTAGTCTCTTGCCAAATAATCATCCCTAGCTAGTGAGATATATTTTAGCATCATCAAGACACCAGAGGTTAGTTACTAAGGATGGGATATGACACCGTGCAGGTGTTTTGGATTCTATGGATGAGCACAGTGAGTAGTTCTGAAGACATTTGAGACCATGCACCCTACATACCACAATGGATGTTTCAGTAGGTTGGCTCACCTAGTGTCTGATCTAGATTTTTCTAGTCATTTCCTAAATCCAGCGCAATGCTCTTTGCTGTCTTGATTGTCCTCTGCAGAAGGTCTTACAGTCTGGGTTAGTCCCAGAGATAACTGTCTTGTGGCAAATTTTCCTGCAGTCATTATTTGTTTTAACGGTCTTACTACGACTCCTGTTCATCTCTATGGAAAGATAGTGAATGTACCTGTATTTTCCAAACGTGGCGATAACATTCTCCCACGCCATTCCATGAGCCCCATGAGCTCCTCCTCTATGTGACCTGACACACTCGTCTCCTCCAGAGGTATGTGTGTATCTGCTCTTGTCCAGTGGAATTCAGTCAAAGGAATACACCTGATACTTCTGAGGCAAGACTAGACAAGCTTCTGTCTTGTACATGGAGACACCACATAAAAAGTCCCCGAGGCTACCATGCTGAGTGAGAAAGAAAAACCACGCAGAGAGGTGTTTCAGATGGCACCTGGCATCAGAGAGAATGGTCCTTCCAATGATTCCAGGCTCCAATATAAAGTTATCCTGTCCTCAGGACTTTCCAACAGAACTCCAGACGCTGTGGGGCAGAGAGAAGCTGACTCTGCCTTGTCCTGTGTGGATTCCTACCAGCAGAATATAATGCCACTAGGTGGAGAGTGGCTTCTTATGCTGCAGTAGGAACTGCAAAAATTGTTACAAAACCAAACAGTAAAAGCTGCAAGGTTTAAGGAATTACACAATTTTTCTAGACAGTGTCTTTGGCTTATAGTTGTTCATTTTCTTCTGCAGGGTGAATCGAGCTAGTCTGGACTTCCTATCCCTACTTTTAGTCCCCAAAGTGAGACTTACCAAAACACCACTTCTTTCAAAGCCCAACGAGCAAGTGTCATGTACTCTACCCCTTTCTTCCATAAATGCTTCCTGTCCAGGCACATAGGGCTGTTCCAGCTCAAGGCCTTTGTAGACTACAGTTGACGATTCAGAGAACCCCTGTGCTACGCATCGCATGTCACTAGGCCTCTGGCCATCTAACACAGGTTGACACGGTGCTCACTACTGACTGTAAAACCAGACTATTATTTCCATGCTGTGCTCCCCTGAAGAGTCCATAACACTACTAAAATTATGAGCCATTTTCGTCTCCACCTTGCTCATGTCAGCATTGTGAATCTTCAGGATGCACATCCAGTTCTTATTTTAAACTGGTGAATTATGCAACGTTCAACCAAGAGTGAGCTTTGAAATCCATCAGAAAGTTAAAATATCTTTCAGACTTTCAACCACTCAGACACGTTAGAGACATGCTGTTTTCCATGTTTATAGATTGCTCCTGTTTACTAAGACTTAATTTTCTCCTTAGATAAAAAAATGATAAAATTCTCTGCAAAAAGCCTTAGAAATTTTTGCCTTTATTTCTTCCTAGTCAACAAAATTTCTGACTCCAGCTTGACCCATGGTTAGTGATAGAGCTTGAACCTGAGGTGTCCCCCCACAGCTCATGTGTGACAGTTTGGGAAGGGTGAGGTGACATGACTGGGTTATAAAAGCCTTAACCTAGTCAGTAAGTAGATCTCAGCAAATTAGAGCTATACTGTGGTATGAATGCCTATTCTCTTCTGATTTACTTTTTTGTCCAAGGAATTTTCTGTTTTGATTTGTGAGCTAATTTTGCCTAAACCTGATTGGAAAATAATTAACACTGGAATTCTTCTCTGTTAAATTGCATGTAATAATAAAATCATGCTCGAACTTCTAAAGTTTGTTTTCACTCATAGATTACTTACACAAAGTGATCAGAATACAGCCAAGCCATTCAGCCACCAACTTAAATCCGATTTTCATCTACCTTAAATCCAATTCTATCCTCTTCATGCATCAATTCTGGAAACAGATACCTGTATGCACACAAAAACAACTCTCAAAATCTTTTTTTTTTTTTTAAGAGAGAAGGACAGTGAGAGAGAGAATCAATTTTTTTTATTGAGTTTTTCACTTGGCTTTCATTGCTCTGACACTTAGCTGTGCATGGGGGTGCTGGGGTTTGAACCCCTGTATTCGCACATGCCAGACAAGCACCATAACCACCGAGCCACTGCTCCAGTCCCAATTCTCAAAATCTTGATGATTGTTATCAATCTTTATAGAAGACTCCTTAGAGCTGTAAGAACTTAAATTACATATCAAACATCTGAACTACCTAAAAATCTATCATGACTATTGTAGTTTTATATGGTTGTGATTTACTTTGATTGACTTATATATTTACATTTTAATAAGCAATCTTTTTGGGAGGGTACTGGGAATTGAGCCAAGGGTCTCACCCATACTGTACCACTAAGCTACATCTCCAGATCTTTTCTTTTTTATTTTGTTTTGAGATCAAGTGTTGTTAAATCGCCCAGGCTGACCTCACATTTGCTGTGCTCCTACCTCGGTCTCCTAAGTAGCTGGGCATACAGGCACATGGGTATGTGTCACCTCCATAGCTTCTTTGTTACTTTTTATATATTTCTTTTATCTGAATCTTTTAGGATTTCCTATAATGAGCCTCCACTGTTTGTAAACTGTTTGTTTTCTTTTTTCTTTTTTAAATTTTGGTACCAGAAATTGAACCTAGGGTCACTTAACACTGAGCCACATCCCCAGCCCTTTTTATTTTTTTTGTTTTGAGACAGGGTTTTGCTAAATGGCTTACGGCTTCACTAAATTTCGAAGACTGCTCTTGAACTTGTTATCCTCCTGCCTCAGCCTCCAGAACTGCTGGGATTACAGGCCTGCATCACCAGGCCTTCCTTGGTAAACTTTTTTTATCTCAAATTTATCTGGTTTGATCCAGGCACAATGGGTACACACCCGTAATCCCAGCAACTCTGGATGATAAGACAGGAGGATTGCAAGTTCAAAGCCAGCCTCAGTAATTTTTTAAAATTTTTTTATTCAGAAATTTATTTGTTGAACAAACAAGCTTGTAATGAAATAATATAATATACATATAAATTCTGAAAATTAGATTTACCTCCAAGAGCCCACCCCCAATTACCCCTCTCCTTCCCAATACATCTTTACAAATGCTTTAGGTTGTATGATAGCCTCAGTAATTTAACAAAGTCCTAAGCAACTTGAGTAGACCCTGTCTAAAAATTTAAAATATAATAATAAATAAAATAAAATAAAAGGGGCTGAGAATGAGGTTTAGTGGTTGAATGCCCCAGGGTTTAATCTCTGGTACCAAAAAAAGAAATAATTATAATTTACCTAATCTGGCTTTATCTAAAAACTTTTTTTGCTAGCAGTTATATTGTTTTAGATGTTGAATACATCAGTGCAGTATCTTTAGGGTTCCCTTGTCACAGTAGAGACATGTGTGTCCGTCCATCTTTCCCCTTGATTGTTTCTCGGTGCTTCTTTGGTGGTTACTGTTTGCTTTTTGTTTCTTTTCTTCTTTCCAGTTGGTTCTGTTGGTTGGTTGCCATTTTTTCTTGTGTTTCTTTGCACTTTTTTTAAACTATGTAATTTTGATCATTCATGAAACAATATTTGTAAGCAGTGTTTTGCGACTAGGGTAACAAAGCATTTCCATTTGTTTCTTCCTGATTCTTGGAAACACTAAAGTCCTGAACCACTTTGAATCAAATTTGGCAAACAAGGGCCGATGTACCAATCAGGAAATTGCACTTGGGCTGAAAAAATACAAAATATGGTTGCAACTTTGTAGGGACAGATTTTTTTTTTTAATCTTCGCTCATCTGTGGAGGCTGGAGCTAGACCCTGGCCATTGAGAAAGGAGGTCTATTATCATGTTTTAAATCCAGATAAGGTGTAATGTCACGCAACCTAAGGCATTTGTACAGATGTATTGAGAAGGCGGGGGAGGGATAAGGGTGGGTAATTGGGAGGGCTCTTGGGAGTAAATCTAGTTTTCAGAATATATATATATATATATATATATATATATATATATATTATAGTACTTCATTAGAAGTTTGATTGTTCAACAGATAAATTTCTGAATAAGATTTTTTTAAAAATCACCCTTTGCTCATAACCAAGATAACTCTCATTTTGTCTCCTGTGGCAAGCAAGAGTAGGGTAGGACGTTGGGTTTCACACTGACCTTGAAAATATTGGAATTTGGAGCTCCAAGTTTAGTATGAGAAGACTTATCAAGCAAAATTTATCACCATGGCTGGGCCCAAGTTCCTGCTTCCAGTCCATCACACAGAGAAGACACTAAAGCCAAGCCTCATTGTATCAGGATTGGACAAAGTGACTTTGTCACTGGGTCCCTGTTTGTTCTTAGAGTTCTGTGTGGTAGTTCCTCATGACCTTTACAGTTCTTCAATGCCTCCTGGATATTTTTACATTTTATCCAGAGTTTTTCGTTGTTTACAATGAAAGGATAGGTCTGAGTTATAACAGCACTCCCAATCAGGCTGCACCACTTTTGATCTTAATATTCTTTGATGTCCATGCCACCCTGCCTCATACAGTGGCCTCTAGCCATATGTGGCATTTGAACATTTGAATGTGGTCAGTATGACTGGGGACCCGAATTTCTGTGCTTAATTTTAATTCATTCAGATGTAAAACCAGAATCAGCATAAAATAATTTTCAGTTAAACACCATGTTATTATGATGAAGACTTTATTTCACTTAATTATTGAAACTCTAGCAACCAAAACTAAATTGACCAGACTAAAAGTAGAGAAGGGTGTGGGTGAAGAGAGTGGACAAAGGGAAGATGGAATTGATGGGCACATGCTGGGTATGTATATGTAAATATTATACCAGACCCTAGTAATATATACAATTAATTCATGGTAATCAAAAATGAAGTAGTTACCAGAAAAACAAAATTAAACATCCAAATTAAATGCACTGCAAATGTAAAATAGAAGTGTGAAACTATATGTAAAGAATTATTACAAAAAACTCATTAGTAATTTTTATACTGCTAACATATTGAAATGATAACATTATGAATACTTGGTATTATATAAAATTAATTGATTTTAATCTTAGTTTCTGAAACGTTACTGCATAAAATTTAAAATTTTACATGTGAATGATATCACATTTCTATTGAATAGCACTAGATTTTCCCAGGGATAAGATCAAATCCTTAACCTTTTCTAAGACCCTTTTCTGATCTGATTCCAAGCTGTTTCCATTTCCATTTAGCATTATTTGTTACCAAGTTTCTCTTCAATATTTCTTTCTTACACTAGCTTTGATCTCCTGAAAATAACCTGAGTTCTTCCACGTTAAGGCCTGTGCTCTTCTCATTCCCTGCAATCCCTTTTTCCTGTCAACCCTTTGCTTAGCTCCTACTTATACATCAACCCCAAAGTTACTTTCTCTGAACGAGCCCTGGTCTCAGCTGGGGACTTCAAGATGCTTAAACCCTGACTACTCGGTTACCAATCCTGAAGCAATGATGAAAACAGGAGCGATGAATGAGGCATCAAGAGGAAAGACTGATGATGGGCAGAATCTAGGTACATTTAGTGGCAGAAGCAGGTTTCAAATATATATATATATATAATTTCAAATTAGGATAGTAAAAGAATAACGATGCCTTTGGCAAAGATCTGTCATTTGGTCGATGAAATCAAGTTCTGCTCAGTTGGTTGGTTGGTTTTTCAAGGTATGAAAGGGAATGCAGAGTACAGAGGAAGAATGCTAACTTTACTTATATATTTCTATATGCTTATATATTGATATTTTCCATTTTGCAACAATGTTCTCAGGTTATTGGTTAATGATCGTAAGAGATTATTGGTTAATGGTCATAAAAGATTCAAGTTTGGGGGTTTTAGTGAAACAAAGAAGCAAAAGGAGAGAGTAAATCAAACCCTAGTAGATATTAGAGTCAATTTGTGAGAAGGTAATGACTCAAACCATATTGATAGTTTACAAATAAGATAAACACACATATACATCTTCAAGAGATTTAAAAGAGCAGTCAAATGCAAGCTTTGGAACTTTTGCCCAATAACCAATCACAGAGATAATCTACATAAAATATTCTATTGAATAAGCCAATGAAATTGACAAAGGGAACTGGTACTTGAGGCAGAAGTGGCCTCAAGAAGTTTATTGTACTTCTTTAAAGAGAGAGACAGAGAGAGAGAGAGGAAAGGAAAGAGAATCAATTTCAGTTTTTCATTTCGTTTTTCATGTGGCCTTCGTTGCTCTGACACTCCGTTTTGTGAGTGGTGCTGGGGTTCAAACCCGCATCCTCACACATGCCAGGCAAGCGCAGTAACTTCTGAGCCACTGCTCCAGCCCCTTTGCTGTCCTTCTTAAAGCTTGTACCAAATGCATGTATGACCTAGTCTTAATACATTAAATTAAAATTAAAAAATGAAGAATTTTTTTAATGACTGGTTAAATTTAAGGTGATAGTGAGACATTCGATGGAAATATGTGGCTTTCTGTAAACAAGATTTTATTTTTTATTGCAGTTTTGCATATTGAAGGGGTTTGTGGTTACGCTTCCATACATGCACACCTCATATATCCCCCTTTACCCTCCTCAGATTCCCCCTCCATCCTCCCCAGACTGCAAGGTTGCCCCCTGTTCAATTGGTAACCCGTGTTTGATGATTCTATTGTCTAAAATTCCTGTTCTCTCACTCTTTCCCATATGTGGCTTTAAAATATGCAGCTTGTGGGGCTGGAGCGGTGGATCAGCAGTTGTGGCACTTGACTGGCATGTGCAAGGGCACAGATTTGAACCCCAGTACCACATACACAACAAAGTTGGAGAAATGGAAGCCACATTAAAAAGTAAATAAAATTGATTCTATCTGTCTCTCTCTCTCTTTCTCACTGTCCCTCTCTCTTTAATTAAAAAAAAATGCAGCTTGTTGGTCAAGACCCTGGAAAGCATAGTTCAGTCTCCTCGAGTGGATTGCCCAGCCTCAGAGCCTTCTGAGCTGGGGATAGAACACTGGCCATTCATGACTACGAGCGGATCTTGTTGAACAGTCGTTTCGCATCTGCAGCATTTCAGATCTATGGTTTTTATGGCATTGACTCAAAATAAGGATTTTGCAAGTTTTGTTTGTTTAAAAGCTTTTTCCCAGTGTAAAGCCCATGTCTCTACTAAGAAACTTAAAAATATGTTTCCTTGGCTTTTCCAAACAAAATAATAGTAAAGTTTATAACAAAAATCGTGATGAGGTGCGTGTAAATAAATCACAAGCGCATATTATAGATTTTTCTTGAGATTCACCTTGGTTTCAAAGAGAAAGATGTACAACCACTGTTTATTTGTTTGTTTATTTATTTTCAGCGTGGGGTGTAAGCCAGGACTTAGTGTGTGCGAGGAAGGCAGCTATCACTGAGCTGCATCCCCAGTCCTCTGTTTTGCACGTTGCTGAACAACAACAGAAATATCGGAAGACCTTTAGTCAGGCACTAAATAGGCCCTGCGAGTGACATCTAAGGCAGAAGCATTAGTCCACGATGCCATTTTCCCGCTCTGCTAGGAAGTCACAGGGAAGGGGTTTTAGGAACCACCCTTCTTAACCTAAACATGCACATTGAAATCTGAAAGCAAATGTGCTTAACCTGGTTCTTGTCCCTCACCAGCACTAAGCTAGTAGAGAAAGAAATTGGCATCGTTTGGACAGTATTTGGAGTAATCACCCCAAATTGCTTAAAATTTATCACAGATAATCAACTGGAGGGTGACGAAAAAGAACTCCAGTCTCAGAATCAACTCTGGACCTGCTAATATCCATAACTGTATTATGCTTTTTCTTTCAAAAAACCACATTTAACGTATAAGCAGTTTAGAATATGTGTATTGTCTACAGCCCATTTGTGCTGGAATGAAGGGATAGAACCCAACAAGACACCCAGAGATGGCATGTGAGACACAAGGTTTGCTGGAAACTGCTCAGACTGGCAATAGGTTAGAGAGGCAACACCTCCATACCTCACGATGCTTTCGCAGAAAGTAGTGCCTGTCCCTCAAGGCACTTTCCCAGGGATAGCTGGCTATAGGAGCATTCATTTATCCACAACACTTTGTTCTGTACCAGTTCCTACAGGGCAGGGGTTTTATAGGTTAGGTTGCAGAAGCAGTGACATCCGTAGCTTGCTCTGTCACATTTGTGTGAGCAGCATCCCAAGGAGATTGGCATACGTGCGAGAAAACAGCTTCTGCAGATAACAATAGTTTGCCCTAGATTCCAGTGCATGAGAGAGAGTCAGTGTTCTTCGAGATAATGCTTATCTTGACATTCCAGTCTGGGCCTGCCCTCATCTTCCCCTTGACGCGATTGGATTCTTGGGAATGGAAAATGGCATTTTGGGGACATGGTCTTTTTCTGGCCTTCTTTTTTCAAAGATGAAACAACATATAAATATATAAACATACAATAATAGCAAAATAAAATCCTCATGCCCAGCTTCCAACTTAAAAAGCAGACTATTACCTAAAACTTTGAAATCTTCTGTGTATTTCCTTTCAACTTCATTCCCCCAAAATACTTTTTTCCAGTTGTCACCACGTGGACTATTATATTAGCCATTCCCTATCACTTCTGGAAATGTTCACTAAGAAAATATTCCTGGGGCTGGAGCGGCAGCTCAGCGGTTAAGGCACTTGCCTGGCATGCGCAAGTACATGAGTTCAAACCCCAGCACCACATACACAACAAAGTGTTGGAGCAATGAAAGCCACGTGAAAAACTAAATAAAAAAATTGATTTCCAAAAAAAAAAAAAAAGAAAGAAAAAATATTCCTTAACGGTACATTATTTTCTTTTGCATGTTTTTGAAACTTAAGAAGAATTAAGATGCATGTTTGCTTCCTTCATCCTGCCTGTTTCACCTAGGGTCATCTTTGTTGGTCATTGAGATGTCACGGAGCACATTTTGTACCAACAGACTATAATTTGCTTGTTTTCCTGGGTTATTTCTGGGTTTTGTTTGGGTTTATTTGTGTGTTTGTTTTGCTGTTAAAAGCAATGCCACCACGAGTATTCTGACCCATAGTTGCTGGTGGATGTAAGTAAGAGTGTCTCTAAGGCAGATGCTGAAGAGTTGAACTGTCCAATGAGAACGAACGCGCATCTTGAGTTTCCCTAGCTAGCATCAAATTGCCCTTCAATCCTTGGCACCCAGTAAAATCTTACTTCACCAACATTTAATATTGTCAGTTCTATCTATTCATGAATCCATTTCACTCATTTACTCAGTTCTCTAGCTATTTGTTTATTCCCAATCTGATAGAGGTGAAATAGTATGTCTTCATGGTTTTATTTGGCATTTCCCTCATTTCTGGTAAGTTAACAGCTCTTACTCTCTGTCTCACATCTGTGTGTGTGTGTGTGTGTGTGTGTGCGCGCGTGCGCGCATGTGTGCAAGTCCATACAGGCATGTGCTCATCATTCACATCCATTTTCTGTAAGATGTACATCTTTCCTCATTTTTGAATTGAACCTTTTATTAACAATGAATTTTTTTGTACACACTAAACTCTGATTTTTATTAGTTATATGCCCTGCAAGGGTTATGATAACTTTATAAGCAAAGTTCTTACTTTAAATAAATAATATCAGTCATTTGTAAAAGTGTTTTAATAATTTTTATATACTAAATTATTCCATAACCATAGGCCATGAATATATTTCCCATATTTTCTTCTGAAATTGTTGTTTTGACTTTCACATTTAAGATGTTAGGTCTATCATCTGTATGTAGTAATGCTGAAGATAAGCAGCATCGCATAGTCTGACATCAGATTTTCTTACATGAATGTGTCTATTTCTAGGCTCCATTTTCTGGTTCATTGTCTTTCTCCACTCTAATACCATCTGCCTTAAAAATTATGGCTTCACATAGTTCCTCATTTCCAAGTAGAATAAACCCAGTCTCTTTGCTCTTCTTCTCCGGGAGTGGCTGTGTTTCCTTGACTCCCTACCTTTCATGCGTTAGAGTCAGTTTAAGAACTTTCACTTTCAAATATCTGTTGGAGGCTGGAGATGAATGTAGCTTGGTGGTGCAGTGCCTGCCTAGCGTATGTGAGGCTCTGGGTTTAATTCCCAGCATGAAAAAATGCAAGAAAAATTTGTTGGGGATTTTGATTAAATTGCAATAAATATATATATATATATATTTGGAGAAAATGACATAATTTTGATATTATACCCCCTCTTTCTGCTTCATGAACAAGACAGAGGAAGAGGCAAGGAAACACTTGCATTTAATGACAGTTCCTAAGAGAGCTATTACAAATCTTTTCTTCCGTTTCTGGATAGTGTTCCTTTGTCATGTGATATCAGATATAGCCACAACAGAAACTCTTCTCTGCAGTGCATTTCTTCTCTTAAATATTGTGTTTTCTTATCCAAGGGCATGGCATATAAGTGTATCTCTAGTTTTTCTTTAATTTCTTTCAAAGTAAGGAACTTAACTGTTTTCTACTTTATTCAAAGTTTCTTGATATTTCTGATTTTAATGAATATGGTATCTTTTGTTTCAACTGCCTTTTGACTGTTCATTTATGATAAATAGACTGGAATTAATATTTGAATATTAAACTAGAATCCAGCACTTTGGTATATGCTCTTATTAATTCTTTTTTATTTTTTTAAGAGAGAGGGGCAGTGAGAGAGAGTGAAAGAGAGAATCAATTTTGTTTAGTTTTTCATGTGGCTTTTGTTGCTTGGAAACTTCATTGTATAGGTGGTGCTGGGGTTTGAACCCGCATCCTTACATGGTCCAGGCAAGCACCATAACCACTGAGCCACTGCTCCAGCCCCACTATTATCAATACTAATAATTATTGTCAAATTATCTGGGTTTTCTATTAGAAATCATATCATCTCAAAAATATGTGGTTTCTTCATTTATAATACTTAAAAACTTTATTTTATTTTTCTGACTAGAAACTGTAAAAGTACTTGATGCAAGTATTGATCCTTGCTTAGTTCTACTCATTCTAAGAGTTACGTTTTTTTTTGTTTTTTTTTTTAATTTTTGAACAACCTTACAAGATTTTAACAAAATAATATAAAATGTGTATAAAATGTGTAAATATTCTGGATATTGCAATTATCCCCAGGAGTGCCCCTCCCAATTACCCTCCCTTATCCCTCCCTTCCCTTTCCCTTTATAACTCTAAAAAAAGGTATTAGATTGTAAAGCATTACATATTATCTGGATTTAACTCATTTTACTAGACCAACTTTATCATTGTCCAGGGTCTAGTCCCCACCTCCACCTATGACTGGAGACAATCGACCCTTAGATCTCTGGTTAAGCTGATTTTACTCATCATGATCTCTTCCATAACCATCCATTTACCCTCGAAGGCTGCAAGGTCATTGTTTCTAATTGCTGTGTAATATTCCATGGTATAAATGTACCACAGTTTTTGGATCCATTCTTCCTGTGAGGGACACCGGGGTTGTTTCCATAGCCTAGCAATGGTAAATTGTGCTGCAATGAACATC
>PVKS010019631.1:0-15000 GCA_004027875.1 Aplodontia rufa
GTGTTTGATAATTTTCATCGTAGAGGTCTTTCACTTCTCTTCTTAGATTAATTCCCAAGTATTTTATTCTTTTAGAGGACATTGTGAATGGTACCGATTTCCTTATTTGTTCTTCTTCTCTATTATTGTTGGTATATAGGAAAGCTATTGATTTATGGGTCTTGATCTTGTAGCCTAGCCTGCTAGTTTGCCAAATCTGTTTATAAGCTCTAGCAGTTTTCTGGTGGAGTTTTTTTTTTTTTTTTTGAATCTTCCAGATATAGGATCATGTTTTCAGCAAAAAGGGATAGTTTGACTTCTTCCCTTCCTATTCTTAGCCCTTTGATTTCTTCCTCCTGCCTGATTACTCCAGCCAGGGTCTTAAGGACTATATTTAATAAAAGTGATGAAAGCGGGCAGCCTTGTCTTGTTCCCGAAGTCAGTGGAAATGCTTTCAACCTTTCTCCATTTAGTGTTATACTAGCTGAGGGTTTGGCATATGTGGCCTTTACAAAGTTAAGTTCTTTGATCCCTATTTTCTCTATGGTTTTAAGCATAAATGGGTGCTAGATTTTTATCAAAGGCCTTTTCTGCATCTATTAAGATGATCATATGGTTTTTGTCCTTAATTCTGTTTAAGAAGTGATGAATTATATGTATTGATTTGTGTATGTTGAATCATCCTTGCACACCAGGAATGAAGCCCATTTGATCATGATGAATTATTTTCTTGATGTGTTTTTGAATGTGGTTTGCAAGAACCTTATTAAGAATTTTTGCATTGATATTCATGAGGGATATTGGTCTGTAGTTTTCTTATTTCAATGTGTCTTTGTTGGGTTTGGTATCAGAGTTATGGTTGCTTCATAAAAAGTGGGAGAGTTCCCTCTTTTTCAGTTTCTTGGAATAGCTTCTTAAGGGGAGAGGTGTTAGCTCTTCTTCAAAGGTGTGGTAAAACTCTGCAGAGAATCCATCAAATCCTGGGCTTTTCTTTTTTGGAAAACTTTTAATTGCTGTATGGATTTCAGTGCCTGTTGTTGGACTGTTTAGGATTTCAGTGTCATCCTGTGTCAATTTGGGGATGTTGTATGTGTCAACAAATTTGTCCACATCATCCAGATTATCTGATTTAGAGGAGTATAGTTTTTCAAAATATGTTCTGATAATCTGTTTGATTTCAAGGGGGTTAGTGGTTATCACCTCCTATTCATTGGTGATTCTGTTGATCTGCTTTGATTCTCTCCTTCTTTTAGTTAGATTAGCTAGGGGTCTGTCAATTTTATTTATTTTTTTGAAGAACTAGCTCTATGTTTTGTCAATTCTTATTATTTTTTTTTGTTCTCAATTTCATTGATTTCAGCTTTGATCTTAATTATCTCCTGTCTTCTTTTGATTTTGGGATTAGACTGTTCTCCTTTGGTAGAAATTTGAGTCAGAGCATAAGCTTATTTGTTAGGGATCTATCCTGATTCTTTTCTTTTTTTTTTTTTAGCATTTTTCTTAAAAAGAGAAGAACAGTGAGAGAGAGAGAGAAAGAATCAGTTTTATTTAGTTTTTCATGTGGGTTTCATTCCTCTGACACTTAGCTATTTACATGGGTGCTGGGGTTTAAACCCGTGTACTTGCACATGCCAGGCCAGCGCCGTAACTGCCGAGCCACTGATCCAGCCCTCTCCTGATTCTTAATGTCGACCTTCAGTGCAATAAGTGTTCCCCTTAAGAATGTTTTCATGCTGTCGAAGAGGTTTCAGTATGTTGGGTCCTCATTCTCATTCTCTTCCAAGAATTCCTTAATTACTGTTCTCATGTCTTCTTGGATCCCTTCTTTATTTAATAGGGTGTCATTCAATCTCCACATGAATGTGTGTTTTGTGCCATGGTTTTTGCTGTTAATTATTAGAGTCATGACATCATGGTCAGATAGGATACATGGAATAATATCTACTTTTTTATATTTGCTGATATTTCCTTTGTGAACTAGTATGTGATCTATTTTTGAGAAGGATCCATGTGCTGCTGAGAAGAAGGTATACTCTGCGAATTTGGGGTTGAATATTCTGTAGATGTCTGTTAAGTCTGTTTGATTTATGGTGTTGTTTAGACTGGAGATATCTTTGGTGTTTCTTTGCTTTGATGATCTGTCTATTGGTGGATAGAGGAGTGTTAAAGTCTGCCAGTACTATTGTGTTGAGGTCCACAAGTGGTTTTATATCTTGGAGTATTTTTTTCCACATAGTTGCCGTCATTGGTGTTTGGAGATTATGTATTTACTATGGTTATTTCCTCCTGTTATATTGTTCCCTTTACTAGGATATAGTGTCCTTCTTTATCTCTTTTGATTAATTTATGTTTGAAATCCACTTTGTCAGATATAAAAATTGCAACTCTAGCTTGCTTTCTTGGGCCATATGCCTGGTAGATTTTTTTCCATCCTTCCACCCTTAATCTGTGAGTGTCACTGGCTGTAGATGGGTTTCTTGTAGGCAGCATATTCTTAGATTTTGTTTTTTGATCCAGTCTGCTAGTCTGTGTCTTTTGATTGGTGCACTGAGACCATTTACATTTAGTGTTAGAATTGTTATGTGGTTGTGGTTCATATTCATTGTGTTTTATTAGTAAATTCTGTGTTGTCTTAGTTATCTGTTGATAACTTGTACTTTTATTGAATTTCCTGTTTGTGGGTTTTGAGGAATATTAGCTTGTACTTGTGTCTGGGTTATTGTTGAGAATTCTTTGTAATGCTGGCTTTCTGTTCACGAATGCTGCAAGTTTGTTCTTATCATGAGAAGTTCTTATTTCCCCCTCAACTTTGAAGCTGAGCTTTGCTGGGTATAGTATTCTTGGCTGCATGTTGTGTTCATTCAGGCATTGAAAGATCTCCTTCCAAGATCATCTTGCTTCCAGAGTCTGAACTGCAAAGTCAGATATGATTCTGATTGGTTTGCCTCTGAATGTGATTTGGCGTTTCTCCCTTGTGGCTTTCAGTATTCTTTCCTTGATTTCCCTATTGTACATTTTGAATATGATGTGTCTTAGTGAGCTTCTCATTTGATTAGGCCTATTGGATGTCCTGTATGCTTTCTGGATGAGCATATCTGACTATTCTAATATGGGCAAAATTTTCTTTAGCAATTTCCTTGAGAATATTCCTTATCCCATTTGTTTGTGTTTCAATTTCTTCCTGTATCCCAGTTATTCTTAAATCGTTTCTTCTCATTTCATCCCAGAGATTTTTAAAATTCTGTTCGTGTTCTGTGAGTTTTTTCTTATTTGTTATCTCTGTGCTCTAGCTTGCTCAGCCTGTCCTTATTGTCAGAAGTTCTTTCTTCAACAGCTGAGGTTATGTTTTCTATAGAAGTTAGTCAATTGTTAAATTCTTCCTTGGTTTCTCTCATGTCATTAATTGCAGATTTTAGCTCTGTTACTTCCTTTTTGAGTATGTCTATTTCTTTGACAATAGAGTTTTTCATCTCTTGAGTCTTCTCACTTAGTATCTTCATTATATCTTCTTTTAGTTCATTGTTCCTTTTAGTAATCAGATCATTGATAATATTTTCAAGGTTTTCATCTCGACCCCTATCCGTGGCATCCTTTTTGGGGGAGTTTTGGGTTTGAGGTGAACCTCACCTTGTTTGATTCTTCATTTTGAATTGCTTCTTGTGGATATGTGAATTGAGATTTCCTGAGAGGAAGGTAGGCAGTTGTCCAGGTGGTTTTTCCTTGCAAGTCAAATGGTCAGGTGAGTCACCAACTCTTTGATGATCACCTTCTTCCAGATGCTGTTTCTGCCTGGGTCCTGGTGTTGCTCTACCTTTTTGGTTCCAAGCTCAATGTTGTAAATCTGAACCTACCAAAATGGAGATCTACCTTCCAGCAGGACTCAAAAGGCCCCAAAAGGAACATGGGGGTCGGTAGGTGGGGTCTGCTCCAAGCAGGGAACCTCCCCTGGTTGGTCCTTAGCAGGGCTGTTCCAGAAGGGGGTCCTTCAGGTGGTGTCCTGAGCACCTTCCCACGGGACTCAAACAGGCCCCAACAAGAATGCAGGGCACAGGTAGGTGGAGCTGCTCCAGGTGGGGAACCTCCCCTGGTTGGTCCTGAGCAAGGCCCCTCTGGTCTGCGGTTCGACTCGTGGTATCCCTCTACATATTCTTTTTTTATGCTAATACCTTGATGAAATTTGTAAGGTTTTGATGGAAAGATTGAGCACTTTGTGTTGGCACTAGATTTAGATTCTGGTTTTACTGAGCAGTTTGGATATGCTGCTTGATTTCTTTAAGTTTCTTCATCCTTGAAATGATGAAAGGATTATTAATTAGTATGTCTAAAATACCTGAAGAATGCAGAAGAAATGCAGTATAAAATTCTTCTATCAGTTCTTTGAAGAAGTGTTTTATTGAGTGATCTACTATGTATCAGGCAATTTGCTATGTACCTGGGATTATAACTTTGACCATGATAGTTGTTATCTGTACTCAGAGTTTAAAGTTTGGTAGGGAATAGAGGCGAATAAATTGGCAATTATTACATTATGTGATAAGTGCTATATTAAATGACAGAAGCTTGTTATTATTATTATTTTAAAATACAGAGTACTTTACTGTGCTGCCCAGGCTGACCTCAAACTCCTGGGCTCTATCAGTCCTCTTGCCTCAGCATCCTAAGTAGCTGGGATTGTAGGCATGTACCGCCAGGTCTGGCTCAATAGAAGTGTTTGTAGAGGTGCCCTAAAAAATGCAGATGTCAAAATGTTTTAAGGCTTTTTCTTAAAAGTTTTATTTTTTACTTTTATTTTTTAAAGAGAGAGGGACAGTGAGAGAGAGAGAGAAAATAAATTTTATTTAGTTCTTCATGTGGCTTTCGTTGCTCCGAGACTTCATTGTGTATGTGGTGCTGGGGTTTGAACTCGTGTACTCGTGCTTGCCAGGCAAGCAGGCCGCTGCTCCAGTCCCTTTTTCTTAAAAGTTTTAGAAGGAGAAGATATTTAAGACACTTGAACTGGGTCAGTGATTGCTTAGTGCATTTTAATGTATAATACTAGAAAATGTGCATGCACCTGCGCTGTGGCATTGCTTGATGTTTATAAAAGCATTTATAAACATTTGAATAGATTGCATCAGTGTAGTCAGATGGCAGCTTATTTTTAGAAGTGGTGATACATGATTTATTTTTCTTAGTTCACTTTGCCAGTCAAAGCATCTATGTAAGTTGTTATAACCAGACTAATAATGTTAAAAAGAATAACAATAACTGGGCTTAGTGGTGTACACCTGTAACCGCAGTGACCCTGGAGTCTGAGGAGGATCAAAAGTTCAAGACCAGCCTCAACAACTTAGGAAGACTCTCCTTAGCTTTAAAAAAAAAAAAAAAAAATCAGCTGGGGTTGTAGTTAAGTAATCAAGTTCCCCTGAGTTCAATTCCTGGTAAAGGTGGGTGGGGGTTGGGGGGTCGGGGAAAGAAACCAGGCAGGGGGTGGGGGAGAGTAACACATTAAACTTTATCAATTTTTTTTCTTTTTAAAAATTATTGATTTATTTTAAAGGGTAGAATCAAATTAATTATTTATATTTTAATCTAGTTTTTGTTCTTGTGGTGCTGGGGTTTGAACCTGGGTCCTTCTCATGTGAGGCAAGTCTTCTACTGCTAAGACTCTGCTCTAGCCCCAGGATATTGGTTCTTTTTAGTTATACCTGACAATAGAATATACAGTGATATAATTATAAAAGCATTATATAATTTGTTCTAATTCAGTTGCCAGTATTTCCCCTTCCCTGTCCCCCTTCCCTTTTCTGTAGTCTACTGATCTGTTATTATGGTTTTTAAAAAATCACTGTCTTGCAGATGCACATGATGGTGAGATTCACTGTGGTATATTCGTATATGTGTATAGTAAAGTTAAATCTGATTCATTCCACAGACTTTCTTACTCTTTCCTTTTCATTCCCTTTGTCTACACGTGTGATCTTTCTTCCACTCTTTTTTTTTTTAACCCCCTCCATTATTTTGGATTATCTTTCACATGTCAGAAAAAACATTTAACCTTTGACTTGGTACACTAAACTTGGTAAAATTTTAGATGTTATAATTCAGTAATCCTTTTAACAACATTAAAACATTTGCACTGAGTTAAATAAAGTTCTTTAACAAAGAATTTCTAATTGGGGCTGAGGTGGAGGGCAAGGCTCTTTCCACTATACTTTTGATTCTCAAACTTGTCAATGTAAGAATCATCTGGGATGTTTAGTAAAAATGTCAATTTTAGAGTTCTCCCTGGAGAAATGTGGTTTAGTAAAGGCAGAGTCTAATTACATCTACGTTTAGCAAGCATGTTAGGTAAATCTGAAGCCAGAGAGGTAAGGATCCCAGTGTAAATAACACTTTAGTAAGCCATGCTGCCTTTTATGCTATTCATGATTGTGATTTGTATAGTAATATTTCAAGCCCTTCTGTCTCCATTTTTCTGAAATGGGTGACTTTATTGAAATCATGTTGTTCTCAGCATTGAAGCACTAACAATAATATTCTGCTCTGTTTTGTGCCTCAGATTTTCTTCAAGTAATCTGCTATTGAGTCTCCCTTTGATAATGAAAGTACGTTTACTCTTTCCATTTTCCTGTTTCTTCATTTTCAAATATTTGTCTGCTATGAACTTATTTGTAATAAAACTGAAGTTTTAGTTGTCTAACATGACAACTAAACATGTCTTTACCTCCTATTTTTTTCTCCCCGTCTTTCTCTGTACTGCTTCCTTTCTCCCATCTTTCCTGTTACCCTCATCAAAGTATGAATTTAAGTCTGTAAAAAAGAATATAATATATACTAATAAATATAATGTGCACGAGACTACTAATTCTTGGATTTTTTTTTTATAGAGGACAGTGAGAGAGAGAGACAGAATCAATTTTTTTTAAATTAAGTTTTTCACGTGGCTGTTGTTGCTCTCACACTTATGTTTTTGATCTGACACTTAGTTGTGTACATGGGTGCTGGAGTTTGAACCTGTGTACTTGTGTATGCCAGGCAAGCACCATAACTGCGGAGCCACCGCTCCAGCCCCTAATTCTTGGATTTTTTTAAACATATTATTAGTCACATGTTTTATTACAGTTTTATTCATTAAAGAAAAGACAAGGGCATGTTGGCACACACCTGAAATTCCAGTGACTTGGGAGGCTGAGACAGGAGGATCACAAGTTCAAAGCAGCTTCAGTAATTTAGCAAGGTCCAAAGTAACTTAGTGAGACCTTGTCTCAAAATTAAAAAAAACCAAAACAGTGAAAACCAAGATAATGACAAAGACAAAATTCAGGATAGTTATTACATTAGTAGAGAAAGGAAAGAGGTTAATGCTCTAAAGACTTCAAAGATGTAGATAATAATGTAGTTTCTGAGCTGGGTGGAAGTTATGTTATCTTTGCTCAAGTGAAATATAAATCAGTTATTATTAGGAACATTTATAATAAAAGTGGAAAGATCTCTGCACTTGTGATGGTAAACCCCCAAATGAAATGTGTTATGAGATATTTGAAAACTTGGTTTTAAAGAAAGGTAGGAAACCTCTTGGCACAACTATGCATTACTAAGGACTGATCTTAAATAGGATTTAAAAATATTGGAAAAATGTATAAGTAATATAAAATTATATTTTAATCACTTTTAAGTGTTCAGTTTTGTGCCATTAAGTACATTCATATTGTTGAGCAACTATTACTACCATGCATCTCTAGTACTTTTTTGATTTTTGCAGAAATTCCATACTAGACATTAACTTTTCATTCTTCCCTCTCCTCAGCCCCTGGCAACCACCATTGTTTCTCTGGGAGTGTGACTAGACTAGTACCACAGATGAGCAGAATCATATAATAATATTGTGACTAGTATATTTTTACTTAACATGTCTTCTTTTCTTTAAGAGAGAGAGAGAGAATTTTATTTTTTCATCTGGTTTTTGTTTTTACTCCACTGTGTTGTGTATGTGGTGCTGGGGATTGAAATTGGGTAATCATGGATGCCAGGCAGGTGCTCTACCAGTAAGCTACCTCTCCAACCCTAGCATGATGTCTTTAAAATTCATCCACATTGTAGTGTGTGTCAAATTTTTCTGTCTTTTAAAGGCTTGATAATATTTACATCTTGTTTTTCAGTTCATGTTTTGATGGACACTTAAGTTGTGATGAATAACGCTGCTGTGAATATGGGTATATGTATATCTGTTTGAGACCATGCTTTCATTTCTTTTGGGTATATACCTAGAACTGAAATTAATTGCTGAATCATATGGTAATTCTAATTTTAATTTTTGTGGACTGCCATACTTAAACAGAAATTTTAATGCAGTTTTGCATTTACATAGTTATAACAGGTAAGTAATTCTTTTAGGGGTTAAGGTGAATTTTGGTTAGAGAAGGCTTTATGTATGAGGTTTCTTGAGCAAAGAAGATAAAACAACAAAGGAAATAACATGGGACGTAACTTGAGGAAAAGGTGACAGTACTTTGGATATGCGTTAGATATGAACAGATCTGTGCTGTGTGCTTGGGATAAAAAGATGACTAAGATTTGGTTCCTTTCTTTCAGGAGATCAGAATCTAGTAAGGGAGATAGAAGATAGGTATGTAAACAAAATTGTAATATAGTCTGATATATGCCAAGACTTCACTGTAGAATAATAGAAGGACCTGGATTGCTAGAAATAACCTGCAAAGTATAATTTACTTGGATAACTATGTTTTAACTGGAATTCCCAGTTGATTTAACATAGGATCTCTTTCTACAAAGAGAAGTGAGTTTAAGATAGTAATGTACAATAAAAGTATAATGTGAGCCACATATGTAATTTAAGATTTCTAAAGCCATATTTTGAAAAGAACAGAATAATTAATATTTCATTTAATCCAGCATATCCAAAGTATTATCATTTAACATGTAATTAAGATAAAAATTTTAACAAGATATTGTTTTTGGTTTCTAAGAAATTTGGTGTGTATTTGTGCTTATTGCATATTTCAGTTTTTATTAGTTGTATTTAAGATGCTCAGTTGACACATGTATCTACCTAGCACAGGTTTAAGGATTCTATTAAAAGTAATGAGGGTCACGCATGGTGTCACATGCTTTTAATTCCAGGGGCTTGGGAGGCTGAGGTGGGAGGATTGCAAGTTAAAAGCCAACCTAAGCAACTTAGCAAGTCCCTATCTTGGGTTGCGGTTGCGGCGGGGAAAGGGCTGAGGCTATGTCTTGGTTATTAAACAACCAATTGGTTCAATATCTGATACCAAAAGAAAAAAAACATGGAGGATTTCTGGAATAATTAAAGTATTTGTAAGTACTTTTCCTTTTATAGTTATAGAAGGATCTTGAACGTGAGTTCAAGTGATCATCTGTTCATTGCTAGCTGTGATAGAACAAATTTTTTTCTTTAAGACAGGGATTAGGGGGAGAGATAGAATCAGTTTTATTCATTTTTTTTCCACCTAACCTTTGTTTCTCCAACACTTAGTTGTGTATGTGGTGCTGGGGTTTGAACCTAGGTCCTTGTGCATGTCAGTCACGCTCTCCAACTGCTCAGCCACTGCTCCATCCCAGAATGAAATCTTTTTATCTGTAGGGTTTATCAAGAACTTTGAAAGTGATTCTGTAAGAGTTGTCTTAAACTCTTTGGAGATTCATTATTTCCTAGTGAAAATTAGACACTTTAGAATATCATTTGATCTAGACAATCAAAGTTGTCTAGAAATTCTGTGGTTTACAATTTGTAAGGATGCTTGGAGCCAGCAATGATGGCATGTCTGTAATCTCATGGGCTTAGGAGGCTGAGGCAGGAAAATCACAAGTTCAAAACCAGCTACAGAAACTTAGACCCTAGGCAACTTAGTAAGACCATGTCTCAAAATAAAAAGGGCTGGGGATGTGGCTTAGTGGTTAAGTGCCCTTTGGTTTAATCCAGTGTACATCCCCTCACCCCCCCCCCCAAAAAAAAAACAACCAAAAACGCATGGAACTCTAATCTAAAAGACCTGCTTAAAACCCTTATAAACCATGTGGTTGTTAACTGACTGGACCAGTTGGTTTTAATAAGATGTGCATGCGTGCTGCATGAGCATGCACATACACATACACATACTTGTTTTTTAAGAGAGAGAGAATCAACTTCATTTAGTTTTTCATATGACTTTCATTGCTCTGACACTTCATTGTGTCATGGTGCTAGGCCTTGAACCCCATTCCAGGCAAGTGCTGTAATCATTGAGCCATCACTCCGGCCCCGAGGCACAGATATATTTTTGGGGAAGCTGATGAATTATTTTTTTATAAAATAGATTAGAATCAAAATAATCGATCTTTCATTCTTATTTTAAAGAGAGAGTGAGAGAGAATCAGTTTTATTTGTATATTTTTTCATCTGGCCTTTGTTTTTCTGATACTTAGTTGTGTGTGTGGTGTTGGGGTTTGAACCTGGGGCCTCACACATGCCAGGCAGGCACTCCAACCTCTGAGCCATTGCTCTAGCTTCTGATCTTTCATTCCTTTGTAAAATTTTATTCCTTTTTTTTTTTTTAAAGACGGAGAGAGAAAGAGAAACAATTTTTATTTAGTTTTTCATGTGGCTTTTGTTGCCCTGAGACTTTGTTGTGTACGTGGGTGCTGGGGTTTGAACTTGTGTACTTGCACATGCCGGGCAAGCGTGATAACCACTGAGCTACTGCTCCAGTCCCCTCTTTCATTCTTTATTCCCTTTCTTCTCCTTTCCTTCTTGGGCCCTTGTATCTTTTTCTCTTTTGATGGCTTTTGCTGTCTTTTCCTGAGAATAATAAATTTTAACCTTACAGGTGAAGTTCTAACCATTTCAAGCAGGTTTATTATTTTCAGGAAGAAGTGAGTAGTAGCTGGATTAGAAGAATGCAGATTCAGATTATTTTCAGAATTCATTAATGAAGAACAAACAATATACCTTGTGTTTTATGTATAGAAGAAGTGTCCTTATTTACAATCAAATGTCTTAAAATTCAAAAGCATTTGTTTTTTTTCATTTTTTATTGTTTTTTTTACATGCATATGACAATAGGATATAAAATGACATAATTATAAAAGCATTGAGTACAACTTGTTCTAATTTGATTCCCAGCATTACCCCTTCCCCTCCCTTCAGCCTACCCCCTGTTCTTTTAGATAAACATGACAATGGAATAAACAATGACATAATTATAAAAGCATGGAGAATACTTGTTCTGATTTAGTTCCCAGTATTTCTCCTTCTCTCTCACCTTGTTTGCTTCCTTCTATTCTACTTCTCTTTCTCACACAATATACTTAAAATACTTCCTTATCCCCCACTCCATGCACGCCCCTTGGTACTAGGCATTGAATCCAGGAGCGTTCTACTACTGAGCTGCATCTCCAGCCCTTCTTACTTTTTACTTTGAGATAGAATTTTGCTAAGTTGGCCTAGCTGGCCTAGAATTTATGATCCTTTTTTCTTAGCCTCCTGAGTAGCGGGGGTTACAGGTGTGTGCCACTGTGCCTGGCTTGTCACCTTTTTTTTTATTTAGTTATTTAGTCATAGGAGTGTATACTCATGGATATTTATTTTATACTCTGGGTTATAATCCAGTGCTACTTTATTTTGCTCAGGTGTTCTACTTTTGACCACGGGGAGATCTTTCAATTTAGCTGTGTATATCTCCGTCATCTCCTTTGATGTGTGTGTATGTGTGTGTGTGTGTGTGGTGTCCCCGTCCATGTGTATATGGTGTTTGTAATTGTACTACTTGCATTCTTATAATACAAAGTGTTCCTGGCTCATTTTGTATACAGCCTACCTAGAATCAACTGTTTCTCTAGGGAACCCTGGCTCCTTTAATTGAAGAATGGCATTAGAAACCAAGATCTGAGTGACCTTACCTACTTTTATGTTCCAAGGCATACTTTTATTTCATGCATCCATGCAGTTCTTTAACCATATTGTTTTTCTGAAAGGATTGTACTACACCTTATATCTGCTTGGTGCACTTCATTTTATCTTTAAAAACCATGCCTATGTATTACTTTCTCAGAAAGGAGCTTTTTAATTTGTGTGGTCATTTACGTTCACTTTTTAATCCTTTTACATGTTTTACATACTGTTATAGCATGTGTCCTGCCCTGCTATGGTGTGGTTTGTGGAGGGTAGTGGTTGAGACATACCCACGTATTCATAGACCCCCAAACAACAACAACAAAAAAATCAGTAATCTCTGAGGTGTAAAGAGATAGTGATAGTGAAAATTAAAGGGAGACTTGGATGATTTTTTTTAAAAAGTCAAAACTAGAATCTGAGAGGTTGGGAAAGATTTTGGTGAAAGGATATAAAATTTCAGTTAGGAAAAAGCCCAGGAGATTTATTGTACAATATAGGGACTGGTTAGAAGCAATGTTTTGTATGGTTGAAAATTACTGAAGAGTAATTTTTAAATGTCCTTAACATAAAACATGGTAAGTATGTGAGGCAGTGTATTTGTTGACTGTTTAGCCATTTCACAGTATATGAATATTTCAAAGCATCATGTTGTATATGATAAGCATATACTTTTTCTCAATAAAAATAAGAGAAATATCCCCAATGAACTAGAGTCTGAAGGACTATACTCCTTGTATCTATTGTTCAGTGTAAGCTGTTTGAAGAAAGAGAGCTTTCTGTATCAATAAAAACCAAAATAATAAAATGTATGTTTAGGTGTTTTAAGCAGGAAAGGACTTCATTCAGGGAATTAAGTGCTAATGAGATTTGTGGAATACCTAGAGAAGAAAGGTCCTTGCTTTGTGGAAATAAGTGATTATAAGGACATCTGGAAATTGCTGCCAATGTAACAAAAGGATAGATTCAGATTGATATGACTTACAGAAAACTTTAGAAAACAAAAGAAAACCAGGTGTGATGTGCATTCCTGAAACCCAAGTGATTCAGGAGGCTGAGGCAGGAAGATTGCAAGTTTGAGGCTAGCCTCAGTAACTTAGTGAGAAAACTCAAACCAACCAAACAGTGATAAAATGGGTGTGTAGCTCAGTGTTAAAGTGCATCTGGGCTTTCCAGTACTGGGAGTAGGGTGGTGCGGTGTAGGGTGGTGGGTGGAGGAGAGGAGAAAAATAATTCAATATTCTTTATACCATATATATTGTAAAAGTATATAAAAAGTCCATTTTACCAGTATATAATGTTCATGTTTTTCTAAGAATTTTTTGACCTGTAGTTTAT
Organism: Aplodontia rufa; assembly: GCA_004027875.1. Classification (NCBI taxonomy): domain Eukaryota; kingdom Metazoa; phylum Chordata; class Mammalia; order Rodentia; family Aplodontiidae; genus Aplodontia; species Aplodontia rufa. The sequence continues at coordinate 13,208 of PVKS010019631.1, forward strand.
TTCACCTGATGTTATTATAGCCATTAAATTCTCTTTAGGTAACTAATTTTACAGAATAGCTTTTTACTTCCTTTCACTTTCAACCTGTTGGTCTCTTTGGATCTGAAGTGAGTCTCTTGTAGACAGTTGGATAATGTCTTTTAATTCATTTTACTCTTTTTTGCCTTCTCTTTGGGAGAGTGCATCTATTTACACTTAAAATAATTACTTATGGAAGCATTTACTTCTGCTATTTGCTGTTGTGACAATATGTGTCATGACCAAAAGTGTCATATCTTTCTCCTCTTAATTCTTATTATGCTTTCTTTTGTGTTTGTAATTCATCTTTTTTTTTTTTTAAAGAGAGAAGGACAGTGAGAGAGAGAGAGAGAGAGAGAGAAAGAATCAACTTTATTTAGTTTTTCATGTGGCTTTCGTTGCTCAGACACTTCTTTGTGTACATGATGCTGCGGTTTCAACCCCTGTGCTCGTGCATGCAAAGCACTGTAACTGCTGAGCCACCGCTCCAGCCCCTGTAATTCATCTTTTTGTACTGCACTGTTTGTGTATATTTTAAGTTATCATAGGTGTCTTGGGATTACAAATAATCTCTTTAACTGTAAATTATTTTGTATTAATACCAATTTAGGTTCATTAATATACAAAAGCTCTGTTCCTCTATAGCCTATCACTTCCACGTAATGTTCTTGTAAGCATATATATATATATGTGTGTGTGTGTGTGTGTATGTGTATATATATATATATTTTTTTTTTTTTTTTTAAGAGAGAGGGACAGGGACTGTGAGAGAGACAGAGAAAGAGAGAAACATCTTTATTTAGTTTTTCACATGGCTTTAGTTGCTCCAACATTTAGTTGCGTACGTGATGCTGGGGTTTGAACCCGGGTCCTTGTGCTTGCCAGGCAAGTGCCGAAACTGCTGAGCTACCACTCAGCACCCCCTCACTTTTTATTTTAAGAGAAAGGGACAATGAGGGAGAGAGAGAGGAAGAAAGAGAATCAATTTTATTTAGTTTTTCATGTGGCTTTCATTGCTCAGACACTTAGTTGTGTACGTGGTGCTGGGGTTTGAACTTGCATACTGTATTGAACATCATAGCTCAACAGCATAGCACATTTTCGACTATCATTTGTTCACCCTTGTGATGGTGTAGTTGACTGGGAGCTGTTGTTCACTGCTGTTGCCCAGGATCACAATATAGTCCTATATATCACTAGCCGAAGAAAAGATCATACTTCAGAGTACAGTTTCTATGAATTTATATCACATTTGGACAATGGTAAAGTAAAAAATTATTATGTTGAACCATTTTAAGTCAAGGGCCATCTGTAGTTACCTTTAACTGTGTTCTTATTTCTTTGTATAACTTCAAGTTTCTGTCTATGGCCTCTTATTTTTTTCCAGTAGTTTCCTTTTAGCATTTCCTGTAGGGAAGGTCTAATAGTCACCAACCTGTCCAAGCTGTTGTTTAATTTGGAATGTCAATTTCTCCTTCAGCTTTTTTTCTTTTATTAGAGCTTTATGGTTCTCCCTCAGTTTTGATGCTTTGTTTTTTTTCTCTTTCGGTAAATGAAACATGTCATTTCCTTATCTTTTGGACCCTGCAATTTTTGATAAGAAATTAGTTGTTAATATTATTAATAATCATTTGTACAGCCACATGTTAGTTAATGACAGATATACATTCTGAGAATGCCTTGGTAAGTGATTTTTGTCATTGTAAACATGATAGTATACTTACATAGATATAGATGGTATAGGTCAAACACTTGATGTAGTCAAAAGACATAGC
>PVKS010019631.1:19055-38182 GCA_004027875.1 Aplodontia rufa
ATCCTATATCCCCACAACCCTTCCAGCATATATTACTGTTTGTATTCTTTATCTTTGCTGGTCTGTCTGAAGTGAGGTGAAATCTCAATGTGGTTTTGATTTGCATTTTTCTGATTACTAGTGATTTCAAATACTTTCTCATGTATTCATTGGCTTGCTCTGTTTCTTCTGTAGAGAAGTTTCTGTTTAGCTCTTTGGCTCATTTATTGATTGGATTGTTTGTGCTTTTGATATAAAGTTTTTTGAGTTCTTTATAAAATTTAGGTATTAGTATCCTATCAGAGGAATCACAGGCCATGATTATCTCCCATTCTGTTCTCTCTTTTGACAGTTTTGACCAATTCCTTGGCTGAGCAAAAGCTTTTTAATTAACTTATTTTTATTCGTTTGACATAGTCTTACATATTGGAGCAAATTGTTGTTACATATTCAAGCATATGTGGATATGGACAAAGTAAGTAAAGGCCGATCCTAGTTGAGGATCTCCCCGCTTCAAACATTGCCTGCTCCCATGTCTCCCAGATAGAACTAAGCCTATACATGTGTATTAATTTTTGAATTTTCTTATCTGCCTCTGTTTAGTTGGGCTTCTCATGGGAGTTGAAGGTTCCCAACTGCATTCATAACGCCCCTAATCCCACCCCCCGTCCCTGGTCCCCTCTCTTCTTCCTTTAGCTTCATAGTTACCGTTTTCTTTGCTTATGTAAAAATTCACCTATGTTGAGTTTATTTTTGAGCTTAGCTAACTTTCAGTCTGTCTAAGGTTTTACTCTATAGATCCCACACACGAGAGAAAACATTTGGCCCTTAAGTCTCTGAGTTTGGGATATTTCACTCAGCATAATTTTTTCCATCTCCATCCATTTGGCTGCAAATGCCATGGTATTGTTCACTCTAATAGCAGAGTAGAATTCCATTGTGTGTGTATGTGTATATATATATATATATATATATATATCACAGTTTTTTTAATCCACTCATCCAGTGAAGGGCATGGTTGGTTCTATAGTTTAGCTATAGTAAAATGAATGAGCTGTTATAAGTATTGATGTAGCTGTGTCTCTGTAGTATGCTGATTCTAGCTCTTTTGGGAAAATACTCAGGAGTGGGATAGCTGGGTCATAAGGTGGTTCCAGCCCTAGTTTTTTTTTTTTTTTTCCAGGGATGAGGACTGAACTTGGGGCCTTCCGCATGCTAGGCAAGCGCTCTGCCACTGAGCTAAATCCAGGCAAGTGCTCTGCTACTGAGCTAAATCCCCAACCCCTCCAGCCCTAGCATTTTGAGGAGTCTACACGCTGCTTTCCAGAGTGACTGTATAAGCTTGCAGTCCCACCAACAATGTGATAGTGTTCCTTTCTTCCCACAACCCCTCCAACATCTTTTATTGTTCGTATTCTTCATTTTTGCCACTCTGACAGGAGTGAGGTTGAATCTCAGTGAAGTCTTAATTTGCAGTTCTCTGATTGCTAGTGATGTAGAACATTTTCTCATGTATTTATGGGAAAAGGTTTTTAATTTAATGGCATACCACTCATTGTTTTTTTTTTTTTGAGAGAGAGAATGAGAGAGAAAGAGAATCAACTTTATTTTTTCATTTGGTTCTTGTTTTTCTGACACTTAGTTGTGTATGTGGTGCTGGGGTTTGAATCCAGATCCTTGTGCATGTCACGCAAGTGCTGTAACCACTGAGCCACTGCTCCTGCTCCCACTCATTAATTCTTGGCTTTTAATTCTTCTCTTTGGGAGTCTTGTTTAGGAAGTTGCTGCCTATTCCCCTGTGCTGGAGAATTGGTCCTAATTTTTCCTCTATCAGTTGTATGGTAGCTGGTTTAATTCCTAGTTCCTTGATCCATTTTGATTTGATTTTTGCACAAGGTAGAGATAAGGATTTCATTTCAACTTCCTGCAAATGACTGTCCAGTTTGTCTAGCACAATTTGTTGAATGAGCTGTCTTTCCTCTATGTTATATTTTGACCCCCATTGTCAAAGATCAGATATTTAAAAAATTGTGTGGGTTTGTCTCAGAGTTTTCTATTTTGTTCCATTGATCTTCATTCCATTTTTTTTTTTTAAGGAGAGAGGGACAGTGAGAGAGAGAGAGAGAGAGAAAGAGAAATAATTTTTATTTAGTTTTTCATGTGGCTTTCGTTGCTTCAAGACTTTGTTGTGTATGTGGTGCTAGGGTTTGAACTCGTGTATTTGCACATGCCAGGCAAACACCATAACCACCAAGCCACTGCTTCAGTCCTTCTTCATTCCATTTTGATATCAGTATCATGTTTTTTATGTTACTACAGCTCTGTAGTATAGTTTTAGATATGGTATTGTGAATCCACCTGTTTCGTCTTTCTTGCTTAGTGATGTTTTGGCTATTTTGGATTTCTTGTTACAAATGAATTTGAGAATTACTTTTTTCTGTATTTGTAAAGAATGGCCGTTGATATCTTGATGGGAATTGCATTGAATCTATATAGAGGTTTTGGCAGAATGGCCATCTTAATTTTATTTACTCTGCCTAACCAAGAGCATGGAATGTCTTTCCATCTTCTCAGGTATTCTGTGATTTCTGTCTTCAATGTTCAATAATTTTTGTTGTAGAGATCTTTTATTTCCCTTGTTAGATTATTTCCCAAGATATTTCACAATATCTTTTTGAGGATATTGTGAATGGGACTGGTTTCCTGATTTTTTCTTCTGGCCTATTATTGTTAGTGTATAGGAAAGCTATTGATTTGTGGGTATTGATCTTGTAGCCTGCCACTTTGCTAAATTTGTTAGCAAGCTCAAGCAGTTTTCTGGTGGATTCTTTTTTTTCTTTCAGAAGTTGGATCATTACATCAGCAAACAGGGATAATTTAATTTCCTTTCTTCCTATTCTTATCCCTTTGATTTCCTTCTCTTGCCTGATTTTCTGGCTAGTCTCGAGGACTATATTGAATAAAAGTGGTGAGAGTGGGCAGCCATGTCTTGTTCCTGAGTTTAGTGAAAATGCTTTCAGGTTTTCTCTGTTTAGTATTATACTAGCTGAGGGTTTGTCACATATGACCTTTACATATTTAAGTTTCTTTGATCCCTATCTTCCCTAGAGTTTTGAGCATAAATGGGTGCTAGATTTTATTGAAGGCCTTTTCTGCATCAATTGAGATAGTCATATGGTTTTTAATTCTGTTTAAGTTATGAATCACATTTTTTGATTTGTGTATGTTGAACCAGCCTTGCATCTCTGGAATGAAGCTCTCTTGATCATGATGAATTCTCTTCTTTGTGCTTTTTTGAATGCGGTTTGTTAGAACCTTATTAAGGATTTTTACGTCGATGTTCATCAGGTGTATTGGTATGTAGTTTTCTTTCTTTGATGTGTCTTTGTTTTGGTATCAGAGTTATGGTTGCCTCATAAAAAGTATCTGGGGGGCTGGAGAGGTAGCTCAGTAGTTGCGGTGATTGCATGGCATATGCGAATACGTGGGTTTGAACCATAGAGCCACGTACACAGTGAAGTGTTAGAGTGGCGAGGGCCCCATGAAAATCTAAATAAAAATTGTTTCTCTCTGTCTCTTCTTTCTCACTGTCTCTCAATCTTTTTTTTTTTTTTTTTAAATGTGAAAGTTCCCTGCTTTTTAATTTCTTGGAATAGCTTAATAAGGAGAGTGTTAGCTCCTGCTCCTAGGTGTAGTAAAACTCAGCAGGGAATCCATCATGTCCTGGGCTTTTCTTCTTTGGAAGGCTTTTTAATTGCTATATGAATTTTGGTGCCTGTTAATTGGCTGCTTAAGATTTCAAGATTGTCGTGTATCAACGTGGGGAAGTTGTATGTGTCTAGAAATTTGTCTGTGTCTTTCAGATAATCCAATTTAGATGAGTATAGTTTTTCAAAATATGTTCTGATAATTCGTTGGATTTCCACGGGATCAGTGGTGATTGCTCCCTTTTCATTGGTGATTTTGTTTATTTGCTTCATTTCCATCCTAGTTTTTGTGAGATTGGCTAGGCGTACTGTCACAAGTGTGGTTTCTCAAAACCGCCAGTAGGGGTCGAGCTTCTCAAGGTTACGGATATTATTGTCCGGTCACCTTGCGGTGGTGAAATAAACTTACCAAGGCCTCAGGCCTTAGTTTCCTTTTGAGAAGGTTCTTTTGGGCAACACCAATTAGTAGCGGTGTGAAATATGGAGGACACAATTAGGCAAGTTCCTTAATTTTAAATCTCTTTATTTAATGGCCTTAATTCAATTGTCAAACATAATTGTCACACATTCAGATGATTACACAGCACTCCAGTATACTCTCTAAATTATCAATTACACGCTTTCAGTTATCAGTTATCAATTACTTAATTAATCACTCTGCACAAATATTAGGTAAATCTCTGTGTGGAGCATCTAACATAGTCATCAAATAGTCAATGGCAAGGCAAGTTAATATGTAAGTTCAGTGGGTGAGGAGTTATTTCAGAGAAATGTCTCTATTCTGTTTCACCAGCATGGGTGAATAGTCCATGGTGGCAGGTCGATGCGATGGAGGGTGGATGGAGTCACAGTCTGTCGAAGTGAAAGTCCTCTGCTGAGTCATCTTGGTGTGTCAGCAGTCCTCATCGGAGAGAAGTCCTTAGTGGACTTTTCTTTTTATATATTTTTTGAGTTTAATACACACTCATGTATTAGACCACACCACACTTGATTCAGACAACTTAGGGTGCCACACTACACTTGGTCAAAATAACTTAGGGAGCCACATCAATTTCTTATCTCTAAGCAACATATGGTGAGCAGCTCTGTTCCTCTAGTTTCAAGTCATACATCATCTGTAAGCTTAGGCCTTGTCAATTGCTCGGTATCATGCTTGCTGTGTATACTGGGCTTTGCTCACTGCCCCATGGGACACAAATGTCAATTTTATTTATTTTTTTGTAGAACCAGGTCTTTGTTTTGTTGGTTCTTTTTATTATATTTTTGTTCTCGATTTCATCTCCAATCTTGATTATTTCCTGTGTCTTCTGCTCACGTTGGGATTAGATTTTTCTTCCTTTTTTAGGGATTTGAGATGGGGCATATACTTACTTATTTGGTATCTCTCCTGATTTTTTGTGTAGGCACTCAGTGCTATATAATTCCCCCTTAAGAATGCTTTCATGGGGGCTGGAGTGGTGGCTTGGTGGTTACTGTGCTTGCTCGGCATGCGCAAGTTACACAGGTTCAAATTCCAGCACCCATGTATACAGCTAAGTGTCAGAGCAACGAAAGCCATGTGGAAAAACTCAATAAAAATTGATTCTCCCTCTCTCTCTCATTGTCCTTCTCTCTTTAAAAAAAAAAAAAAAAAGAATGCTTTCATGGGACATGAGCAGTGGCTCCATAATGGTTATGGCGCTTGCCTGTTATCGCTGGGATGTGGGTCAAACCCCAGCACCACATACACAAGTGTCAGAGCAATGAAAGCCACATGAAAAACTAAATAAAATTGATTCTGTCCCCCTTCCACTATCCCTCTCTCTTAGAAACAGAAAAAAGAATGCTTTCATGCTGTCTCAAAGGTTTTGATATGTTGTCTTCATTCTCATTTGCTTCCAAGAACTTCTTGATTTCTGCTCTCATGTCTTCTTGGATCTATTGCTTATTTAATAGGGTGTTATTCAATCTCCATGTATATGTGTGTTTTCTGTTATAATGTTTGCTGTTAATTGCTAGGGTTGTGGCATCATGGTCTGATACATGAAATAATATCTACTTTTTTACATTTTCTGAGATTTCCTTTGGGAACTAGAGTATGATCTATTTTGGAGAGGATCCATGTGTTTCTGAGAAAAAGGTGTATTCAGCCAATTTGGGGTGGGATATTCTTTAGATGTCTATTAAGCCCATTTGATTTATGGAGTTGTTTAAGGTGGAAATCTTTTTATTTTTTATTTTTTGTTTTTTGTTTTTCTGTTGTTGTTTGACAATCTGTCTGTTGGTAATAGAGGAGTATTAAAGTCTCCCAGTATTATCATATTAAGGTCCACAAGTGGTTTAATGTCATGGAATAATTTATCCACATTGTTGGGTGCATTTTTGTTTTGAGCATATATTTTTATGGTTATATGTTCATATTGTTCTCTTTACTAGGATATAGTGTCCTCCTTTATCTCTGATTAGTTTATGTTTGAAATTTGCTTTGTCAGATATAAGTATTACAACACCAGCTTGCTGTCTTGGGCCGTATGCTTTATAGATTTTTTTCCATCCTTTGACTCTCAATGAGTGGGTGTCTTTGGCTGTAAAAGGTGGGTCTCCTGTAAACAACATATTGTTGGATTTTGTTTTTTGATCCAATCTGCTTATGTCTTTTGTTTGTTAAGTTGAGACCATTCACATTCAGTGTTAGGATAGTTTTGTGGATATGGCTCATAGTCATTGTGTATTATTAGTAAGTTCTGTGCTGTCTTGATTGTCTATTGATAGCATGAACCTTTTTTGAATTTCTTTGGTTTGTGGGTTTTGACAATTGTTTGCTCAATCTTCTATCTGGAGTTTACGTTTGAGGATTCTATGCTTCCTCAGTGAGCATTTCTGACTGTTCTGATATGGGAAAATTTTTCTTTTAAGTATTTCATTGAGAATGTTCTTTATACCATTTGTTTGCTTTTTGATTTTTTTCCTCTCTCCCAATTACTCTTAGATTGTTTTTTCTGATTTCATGTCAGACGTTTAAAAAAGTTCTGCTTGTGTTCTGTGAATTTTTTTTCTTTTTTTGTCATCTGTGTGGTCAAGCTTTCTCAGCCTATCTTCATTGTTGAAAGTTCTTTCTTCCAGAGCTGAGGTTCTCTTTTCTATAGAAGTTAATCTATTATTAAATTCTTCCATTGTTCCTCTGATGTGATTGAGTGCAGATTTTAGCTGTTACTTCCTTTTTCAGTATGTCTATTTCTTTCATAATAGAGCTTTTCATCTCTTGAGTTTTTTCACTTCCTCCTTTCATTAAATCTTCTTTTAGTTCATTGTGCCTTTTAGTAATCAGAACATTGATAATTTGTTTTACCCTTGTCTCTGGGATACTTGATAGAGGAGTTGTGGGTTTGAAGTGAACCTTTTCTAGGTTGATTCCTCATCTTTGAAAAGCTTCTCCTGAAACTTTTCATTGAGGTTTCCTGTGTGGAAGCAAGACAAGTCTCTGGGTGCTTATTCCTTGTAGGCCAATGGGTCGGGTCAGACACCGCCTCTCTGATGACTGCCTTCCAGAAAGCTGCTTCTGCCTGGAGCCTTGTTTTGTTGTACCATTAGGATCTAGGTTTTAGGTCCTGGATTTGGAATCTAGTGGGGTTGCTGGCAGCCTGCTAGGTTGTTAAAGCTACATGGTTGTGGTCTTGGTGCCTTGCTGACTTCTGGGGTCCTGGAGAGGCAGGGTGGGCTGGAATGGACCAGCTTATGTGCCCCTCTGGGACCTGGGATTCTTGGTGGTGTGGATGGGCTCAATATAATTGGATCCAGTGGGTGTGCACAATGGCTGGGTGTTGTCCAGGAGTGGGGTCCTTGGGGTGTCCAGTGTGCCTGTTGAGCCTGGAGACCTGGGTACGCTGGGTGGCACTGCTGGGTCCTTGAGTATCCTACACACCTGATATAGAAGGAGCCCTGGGCACACTCTGTGGAGCAGGTTTTTTTTTTTTTTTTTTTTTTAAGGGGAGAAGGGGGAGGGGAGGAGAGAGAATAAATTTTATTTGTTTTTTTCATCTGGCTTTTATTTCTCTGATACTTGGTTGTGTAATTGATGCTGGGATTTGAACCTGGGCCCTGGTGCATGCCATGTAAGTGCTCAAATCACTGAGCCACTCTCTAACTAGTTTTAATTTTTTTTCTGTACTTCTGCACACTCTCATACTCTTTTTGGTGGACTCTTTCTGCACCCCTTGTTGTTTTCCTTCTATTTCCTTTTGTGCATTTCTGCCCCATCTTAATTGTCTTCAGTAGTTTTTTTCCCCCTAAGAGTACAGGAACCTTTGAGTTATCCCTCTGTTTTATTTTAGCCAAAAATGAAGATTATACTTTTAAATATTGTTTTCTTTGCCTTTGTCACTTTTATATGGTATCAAGGATGAAAAAATGTTCCATTACCCCTCACAATTCTCTTTTACTTTCCCTTTGTCATCAGTACTTAATCTTATCCAAAACCCCTGGAAATTATATTGTTCTGTTTTTCTAATTTTGCATTTTATTGAATGTGCTATAAAAGTGAATCAATCATATTGTATGTAGCTGTTTGAATGCAGCTTTCTGAATATGGCTTCTTTCCTTTAGCATAATTGATTATTTTAAACATGTTTTCCAGATATTTTCTCCCAATCTGTGACTAGCCTTTTCATTTTCTCATGTCTTTCGAAAAGGGCTGTTAATTTTAGCACAGTGCATTTAATCAGTTTTTTTATTGTGTTTTTTGTTGTCACGTCTATGTAGTATTTCCTTATTCTGGTCACAAACATGCCATTTTTTAGTTTTTCTAGAATGTCACTAGGGGGTTGAGGATTTAGCTCAGTGGCAGAGCGCTTGCCTAGCACACGCAAGGCCCCGAGTTCGGTCCTCAGCCCTGAAAAAAATAAATTAAAAATAAATAAATAAATAGATGTCACTAGAAGTTTAATGAATCACATGTAATTCAAAAAGTTTTAGTACAATGTTACACATTGTAAAGAAATGGGTATAATTAATTTTAATGTTAGTTAACATACTAATATTTGTACCATTGATATAAATATAATTAATAGAGCAATGCTTAAGTCTATCAGGACTATCATTTGAGTTTTATTCTGTAGTAAAATTGTTTATGCAGTAGTATGCGTTTTACTTTTTCTTTTTGGTGCTAGTTTTGAGCCCAAGGATGCCTTATTACTTGGCTGCATCCCTAACCCTTTTTATTTTGAGACAGGATTTTTCTAAGTTGCTTAGCGCCTAACTAAACTGCTAAGGCTGCTTTGAACTTAAGATCCTCTCATCTCAGCCTCCCAAATCGTTGAAATTACTGGCATGCACCATTGTAACAGGTACATTTAAATTTTTTTTATTTGGTCAATATAGGCTTAGGTATTTGAGGGAATCATTACAGATTCATGCATATGTGGATACTGACAAAATAATTTAAGGCTAATCCTTTTCCAGGATCTACCCCGCATCATCCATTTCCCAATCTCATGTTGCCTCTGTAATACCTCCATGCTGTAATTGGAAATGAGCATATACATGTATAATAAATTTTGAAATTTCTGAGATTCTCTGCCTGCCTGTGTATAGTTAGGACATTTAAAAATTTATACTAAGGCCCACCTGTGTATACTTTATACTTATCACACATCTTAACTTATTTGAGCCAGATTTCAAGGACTCATTAGCTACAGGTATCTAAATGGCTGCTGTATCAGAAAAACACAGATCTTAGAGGTTTTATAGATTTAGGTTTTATATTAGATCCCTTACTAATTTTGAGTTAATTTTTACATAAGGCGTATTTTGGCTAGAGTTTAGTTACTCCCATGTAGTTGTTCTTAAGATCCCTTTTAGGGGATAGAGTGGTGGTTCAGTGGTTACAGCGCTTGCCCGGCATACGCAAATACGTGGTTTTGAACCCGAGCACCCACATACACAACTAAGTGTCAGAGCAATGAAAGCCATGTGAAAAAAACTCAATAAAAATTGATTGTCTCTCTCTCTCACTCACACTGCCTCTCTTTAAAAAAAAAAAAAAATCCCTTTTAACAAAATTGTAACTCCCAGAGATATACATACAGGTTATACTAAGTTCCAAATATCAGTGTTTAAGCATATGCTATTATTTTTAATTTCTTATTTTGGAATAATCTAAATTTACTTTGAAACTGCATACACTGTTCAGAAGTATTAGCCATTTAGTGTCTTGTTTTTACTTATTTATTTGTGCTTTAATTACATATTTTACTATTTGCTTTTGATCACCTCAAAGTATATCTAAAGTGCTTATTTACTGTTTACTTGGTTTTTAGGCATGTACTGGCATTGAAAACATTGATGAAGCTATTACATTGCTTGAGCAAAATAATTGGGACTTAGTGGTAAGTACTTTTTTCATTCTGTGACCTTTATTCAAATTTTATGAATTCCTGAATGTCTTTAACAGCCTTTGTACATGGTTCACTGTACCATAATCCCTCCCTAACTTACCTGAATAATTACAAGCTAATTATCATATCTTAACTCTACAGTCCTTTTTAGTTCAGTATTAAATTACTATATTATTATGAATACGTAGATAATTATAATGATTTTTAAAGTTGTTCTCTTATCTTCGTGTGTATTATGTATGGTTCATCTTTCCATGTAGTGTTTTAGTGGAGAAGAATGAAAGGAATGAAAAGTCAGACTTACGTGAATGTCTGTGTAACTCTGATGTTTCCTTTATACTTCTTGGAATCTCAGTGATGGTTACGCCACTCTAAATTATTAATGAAGAGACGTTCTGCTCTGGTTTCCTTATGAATTTCAGATATTTTTAGTATAGAAATGGTTTAGTTTAATTTTACCTTTTTTTTCTGAGGGCAGGCAGAAACTCAAAAGGGAAGGCATAGCATATCACTAATCATTTAGCAGTTGCAGTGCAAACTAAAAATAAATTGTATTGGAACAGTCAGTACTGGTTGTGTTAGGATTACACAGATGTCTCTTTTTGCCTTTGAAGTGTTGAAGAGAGAATCAGTTTTATTTGTCATGTGACTTTTGTTGCTCCAACACTTAGTTGTGTATGTGGTGCTGGGGTTCGAATCTGTGTCCTTGTGCATGCCAGGCAAGCACCATAACTGCCGAGCCACCACTCCAGCTCTGAAGTGCTGAACAAAGTTAAAATTATAATTTTGAAGAAGTACTGATTTTCAAAAAATCAAAACTTCAGTTGAAAATTTATGGAAGTCTATAGGATTAATATACATTAAATATGTAATATTTACATATTACATGGATTTACATAGTTCTTAGTATTATCTATATGCTTTGTGTATATCTGCCACTATTCTACTTTTTTTTTAACTCATTGTGAAAAGGTTTTCAGATTCTGAAAGTAGTAATGCTCATTGTAATGAAATAAGAAGATAAAAACACTTAAAAAGAAGAAAATATTACAGGTTGTGCATCTCTAATCCAAAACTGCCAAATCTGAAATCCTCTTAAATATGAAACTTTTTGAATAAAACAGGTAAAAATATTTTGGATTTTGGAGCATTTTGGACTTCAGATTTTTAATGTAGGGATATATTCAACTACTAGTGCTTATGCAAGAATTTGAAAATCTGAACTCTGAGAATGTTTCTTGTTGTAAGCATTTCAAGTAGGTGGTACTTAATCTAAAATGGCCTTTAATCTCCTAAGAGATATGTTTCACATTTTTAAGCATTATTCTATGATGTATTCTGTGATTGTGATGAAGCTTTTTATATTGCAATTACAACTGTTTCATAATTTGTATTTTTTTTAAAAGAAAGAGGGGACAGAGAGAGAGAGAGAGAGAGAGAGAGATTGAGAATATTTAGTTTTTCCTGTGACCTTCATTTGGCAGACACTTTACTGTGTACATAGTGCTGGGGCTGGAACTCAGGTACTCACACATGCCAGGCAAGCGCTGCAACCACTGAGCCACCACTCCAGCCCCTAATTTGTATTTTTAAAACCAGCATATCATGAACATTTTTCTATGCAAATATGATTGTTCTTTATTTAAAAAGATGTTTGCATAGCATTTCATGTTGTGGTTGTTGCATAATTACAAACCATTTAATGCTGTTGAACATTTTATGATTTTTGTAAAAGTTTGTTATTGAACATTCTTATGTACATAGTGCATATTTAACCTAGAAGAAACTGGATAAATTCAATTCATAATTTAAGTTCTTGGTCAGATTACGTATATATTTTTACAGTTTTTAATATTTAGAGCCAAATGGACTTCCAGGATGGTTTCACTAATTTAAATTCCTACCAAGTATGTACACTTTTGAGATGGCCTTTTACATCAAATCATTGGTTCCTTCAGTTTTTTTTGTGTTTTGGCATTTGTGAAAATTTAGAATTTATACCCCGGTCCCAAATCCATGCTTTTGACTACTGTACTATACTCCAAGAATGCATGGTATAGGTGACAGCCCCATGATATCCTTATAGAGAATGGAGTGAAGGGACAGCAACTTATTTGGAGTGATTCCCTGACTTCTGTCCTCAAACTTCTTCAGCAATAGCAAGCACATTACTTCACTTACTTTGTATATTTTATGAGTGGTTTTTTTTTTTTTTTTTTTGAGAAATTGATGAAAATTATTGGGGAGGTTAAAAAGCCCACCAATCCATTCTTGCATGATAGTAATGGGATTGATAAAGGATTGAGAAAAAGAAGATTGTTGTTGGGGAGTAATGGACTACAAATCTTTGATGTGGGAATTACCAGTTGAAGGGATATATTTAAGTTCTTTCTTATCTCTTCCTATTGATCTATAGTCATTAATTTTGAAGGTTTTGAATTCACACTGCATTGGGTCAAGCAGAAGCATCAAAATATCTTTCAGAATTTTAAATTTTAGCTTCCTTTAAAAATACATCTAGCTGACTTTTGTCTGCAAATACCGTTTTATTAACAGTAAAGCTTTGCTGTACTTTTTCTTGCTCTTCAATTTTTCTCATTTTTCCTGTTTTCATTTTTTTATTGACAATATTTCCCAACCCAGCTTATCTAGTGTCCTGGAAAAGGAGAATTTTCCCAGACATTGTAGAATAAGGTGTTTTCCAGTTATTTGATTTTGGAAAATATTGTCAAATAGCACTTGGGTTTAAAACATTAGAGTGATATTTGTATACAGATTCAATCTCACACTGCATCTGGCCAAGCAAAACATGAAGCTATCTTTCACAGTTGTAAACTTTGGCTTTCTTTTGAAATATATCTCCTAGCTGAATTTTCTCTGCAAATATCCTGCTTATATTCACAGTAAAGATTTTCTGTACCTTCTGTCTTACTATTTTTTTCTTTCCTTCTTTCCACCAAAAGTATGGAATGCTTCACGAATTTGTATGTCATCCTTGCACAGAGGCCATGCTAATCTGCCTTGTGTCACTTAAATTTTAGTATATGTGTTGCCAAAGCGAGGATCTATCTCTTTAAGTTTTCTCATTTATCCTGTTTTCAAACTGCATTTTATGTTTTCTTTAATGAAACTTAAACATTTCAAACCATGCATTATTAGTTCAAACATTTTTTTTTAAAAAGAGAGAGAGATAGTGAGAGAGAGAAAGAATCAGTTTTAATTAGTTCTCCATGTGGTTTTCGTTGTGTATGTTGGTGCTGGGGTTTGAAGTTGCTTATCTGTGCACGCTGGGCGAGCGCCGTAACCGCCGAGCCACCACTCCAGCCCCTAGTTCAAACTTGTGACAGAACTTTTAATATGTATACATAATTTTGCCTATAATTATGTCTTTTTTTTTTTTTAAGAGAGAGAGAGAACCAATTTTATTTTTTTCATCTAGGTCTTATTTTTTGACACTTAGTTGTGTGTGTGGTGCTGGAGTTTGAATGTCGGTCCTTGCGCATGCCAGGCAAGTGCCATAACCATTGAGCTACCACTCCAGCTCCTGTAATTGTTTTGTTTCAGAATTTCCTTCTTTTTAAGACTGAAAATATTCTGTTTTAAGTTTGTACTACATTTTCTGACCCATTCATTTGTTGATGTACACCTGTGTTGCTTCAACATTTTAGGTAGTATTAAATAATGCTTCTATGAATGTGGGTACAAATATCTTGTTGAGAACCTGCTTCTTTTGAGTGTATATTCAGAAATTTAATTGCTGTATCAAATAGTATTACTTTTATTAATTTTTCTAGTACCTGCTGTTCTGCTTTCCACAGTGTATACATCATCTTACATTCCTATAAGCAGTGCACAAGGGTTCTGATTTCTCTACATCCTTGCCTACACTTCACTTTCTTTGTGTGCTTTAAAAATATTAACCACCTTAATGGGTATAAGATGGTATCTTCTTGTAACTTTAACTTGCATTAGTCTAATGATCAATGATGTTGAATATCATCATGTTATGTTTATTAACCTTTTGTATATATTCTCTGGAAAAATATCTGTTCAAGTTCTTCGCCTATCTTTTTGAAAAAAATATTTTTTTGGGGGGGCTAGTGTTTAATATAATGTGACTCACTTAGCCTAATGTTTCTGAGATGCATCTGTGTAGTTGAATTGATAGTATTCAACCTGCCCGTACAATGTGGTATGCTAAAAAAAAAAAAAAGCCATCACTGTGCATTTTATGGGCCTATGGAACTGTTTCCATGTTTAAATTTTTAACCCAAGATGTCTATATTTTAAATTTCTTGTGCATATCACTTGTTCCTCTCCTTCACTGTTTTTGTGCATATTTTGATAGAGAAATGTAAAGGGATTTGAGTTGGGCACTATAATCATGAATTGTGAAGAACTTGAAGAAAATTCAATAATGAGAAACTCATTTGATGAGTATTGAGTGAGTACAGTGTGTCTAGATTTTTATTAGATTGGGGACTTAAAAAATGTAATACTATTTAGTCTAAAACTGTTTTCTGTTACTTTAACAAATTACCTGAGATGGTCAAGGTAAGGAGAAGAAAAGTTGATTTCAACTCAGAGGTTTGGATGTTTTGGTCTGTGATTCATTTGTGCCATTGGTGTTTGTTTTGTGGTGAGGCAACAACACATCCTGGGGGGAATGCTTGGCAGAGGAGGTTTTTAACTTTATGGCAGCCAGGAAAAAAAGAGAGGAGGTGCTAGGGTCCTAATATCTCTTCCTGTAAGGGCACTACCCTAATGAAAACACTTCCTTCCATTAGACCCTACCTTGTAAATGTTCCATGACCTCCCAACAGTGCCTTGCTTGGGCTGGGAACCAAGACTTTAACACATGGGACTTTGGGGAGACATTGAAGATCTAATTATAGCAGAATTTTTGGCTTGGTTCTGGAGGCTTAGAAGAGCAAGAACATGGTCCTGGGATCTGGTGAGGGCTTCACATACATTACATGGTGAGACAGAGGAAGCATACCAGAGAAAGCTTGCTTTTATAACCACATCATTCTCTCATTAGCCCATTAATCCATTGATCCACAAATGAATTGTTCTTTTTTTTTTTTTTTAAAAAGAGAGGAGAGAGAGAGAGAGAGAGAGAGAGAGAGAGAGAATCAACTTTTATTGAGCTTTTCACATGGCTTTTGTTGCTCTGACACTTAGTTGTATATGTGGGTCCTGGGGTTTGAACCTGTGTACCTGTGCATGCCAGGCAAGTAGTAAAACCACTTAGCCACCGCTCTAGCCCCATGAATTGATCTCTTAATTAGGGCAGAACCCCCATGATTCAGTCACCTTCCAGATGTGCCACCTTTCAAATATAGTTAAGATGTGTCTTTGGGGCTTAAGTTTTCAACCCAGGAAATTTGGGAGTACATTCAAACTATAACTTTGAGAACTGTGCTCAAAAATTGATAAGACAGGATCTTATCCATGTATACATTATTATTCTCAAAAGTGGGAGTAACATTCTTACAAAATAATATTTGTAAATATTTTAGCTATTTGGTAGATTTACATACAGAAATAATAAGTGTGCTCTATGAATATACAGCCCAGTTCCAGGAGTTCTGATCCTTAGTCTCTCCTTGATCCTACGTATTATTTTCATTGTATTGGTTACCTTTCTACAGAAAAGTGCTTCCAAATCCTATTTTGAATATTCTACAGTTGGCTTTTTGGGAGTGACTGTAGATTAGGTTATATGTGCTAAAATTCTGAAAACAAAATAACATGAACTTTAATACTTTTGAAAAGTACAATGTTTTACTTGACATGCATCTTGCAGTTCTCCCTCAGACTGTTTTCATTTTCTCCACTGTCTTGTACTTATAGTTAAGAGAAAATGAATGTCTTGGACACAAGTCTCCTTTTTCTTTTATACCCAGAATGATTTAGTACATAAGGAAGAATGATTGTAGGGAGTTAGAATCTTAACCAAGACTAACTTCTTCCTTGAAAGTATACTACATCATAGTTACAAATTGTAATCTGTGCTCCACAATTGATTTACCACTTATTTTCTAGTTTTAGTGTAGAAAAGTTTGGGCTGCTGCTGGTGATGGTGGTAACACAAAACTATATGGTTAGTGTAAGTTTGTTTTAGTCACAATGTTAGGTAACTATAGTGGTAAACACATTGCATTCATCTTGAATCAAGAGTCTGGGATTTTGAATCTTTTCTCCTTATTTCAGGAGTATGGCCTTGGCCAAGTTACTTTTCTCTGAACCTCCTAATTTCTTCGTATGAATTATAGGGAGAACTTTATAAGTTTCAAATATTTGTGCACATCTTATTTTAGTTAGTCTTTTAAAAAACTTTATGTTATAGAAAATGTCAGAAGATGCTCAGAGGCCAGTTGTTTCACAGAAGATCTCTTCTGTGTATATGAAATATTTTCAATAAATCAAAATTTCCTATATATGCTAGCAGGTTCAGGGCAAGATATTCAATATACTGGATAATTCAGAGCTAAGTGAAATAAAGTAAAAGTAAATATTAACCCAGCCACACTGCATTTTTAAGTACTCTGTGCTCTTAGGAAATGATTTTTGAACTTTGCACTCAGTTTCTGCTGTAGTTTGCTGCCTGTGCTGATGTTGCTTTTTTGTAGAAGGTTCTATTCATGCTTGTATTTTTATCTTTAAGTGCATGTCCCAACTTAAACCAAATGAAGCAAATCAACATGTGTGTTTTTGTATTGTCGCTGAATTTCTTGTCCTCAAAGATAAATTTATACTCATAGAATCTCATAGTATAGTTAAATACACCGAAGAGTCAAAACCAAGGAAAATTATCATTCATATAACCTTTCCCATATTAAGATTCATCATTGTGCCTTGAGACATTTCCATTTCACTAGTTTTTACTTATCAGGAAACATGTCTTATTATTATTATTTATTTATTTTTAAATAGAGAGAGAGAGACAGAGAAAATCAATTTTATTTAGTTTTTCACTTGGCTTTCGTTGCTCAGACACTTTATTGTGTATGTGATGCAGGGGTTTGAATCTGTGTACTCATGCATGCCAGGCAAGCTATGTAAGCGCTGAGCTACCACTCCAGCCCCAGGAAACATGTCTTGATGATCGTTCTAAAATTCCATATAACAGTTTCTTCCTCTGCCTTTTTCAGGATGTGGCTATGGAAGTCCTCAAATGTGTACTGCTTTCCTATTTTATAGTGTTATGAAGACTTGCAGTTTTATGAATGAATAGTCTAATCAGTGACATAGTAAGTCTCTATCTTCATCAGAAAGCAGCCAAGCATTGAGCATTACCCTTCATCAATGGCCTTCAGACACTGGCTTATATTTGCACAGATGCTGGGTATGACAGAAGAGAAGAAGTTACTGTGAAGGAATATTTCATCATATCAATTTCTTCTTCCTTTGGTACAGTCTTCTTTGTTTCCCTTACTCTTCCCTTATGGCCCTTAGTCAACATATCCCATTATTTACGGAGTTATTATTCAGTTTCTCAGGTTTTAACCTGGCAGCCATCCTACCTATACTGTTTCTCCTTTACTCGAGGTCTACTTTTGCTAAACATGTCAACTGATTTACCTATATTATTTCATTTAATTTTCATAGCAGTTCCAAAAGGCGGGTAGGTAATAAGCATTAGTTTATTTCTATAGATGAGAAACTGAGGCCCAACAAAGTTAATTAAAATGTCCAAGTTCAGAGAAGCAAGATGGCGTTCTGAAGACAAAAGGCTTTCCCTGCACCTCCGCGACTGATCAGGATTTCTCCATCTTCTCACCAGTATTTCGAGGCGCATTTGGGGAGATTAGCATTGTGAACCATCAGTCCTAATCTTAGCAGTAGATTTGAGGAATAGAGACTTGGAAGACCTGGAGCTGTGTTCTGATCTGTCTTGGCTGCCACGCGGCAGCAGCCGCCCCGCCAGCAGGCATTTACAACCCGCCTACACTCCCGCCCGCCTGAGTCACGTCTGCAAAGAACAACCCGGGCAGCTTTAAAATCAGCGTTCTGGCAAGGACCCTTCCTGGACCTGCGTTCTGTTTGGTGACAGGATCATTGTCTGGAAATAGCATCCAAACAAGCGCAGGGCGGCGGTTTGCGCGGAGGCGGGGCGGGATCGGCAGGGGGGAAGAGGCCGAGCAGGCTCCGTCCTTTGTCCGCTTGCTGGTTGCCGCACTCCCAGCCCGCCCGATCAGGGCGGGACCTCTTTGGGACTGCAAAGCAAGCTCTACGTGCCCCGTCAGGAAGCAACGGAGATCGAGGGTGGAGACGGGACCAGAAGGCTTGGCTGAAGCCCTAAGGAAGTTGTGGGAGCAGCGAGGGAAGAGGAGCATCCATTTTTAAAACCACACTCCCTGCCCTGGACCTGCCTCCCCTGGGTCTGCAAAACAGGCTCATAAAACTGGTCCTGGATCCAGCAGCTGAACACAGGCAGTCTCAGCAGAAGGTGGGGTCCGGGGCCTGAATCCATCTCTCAAAAAGGATCTGGGACTGAGAAGTAACGGAGTTCAAGGCTCTGTCCTCCCACCATAGACAGGTCTTTCACAGGGTGGAAAAGCTGACCCTCACATCAGGGATCACAGAAGTCATGTCCGACAACTACCAGCAGATGGAGCTCTGATAACATATCTTCTGACTTTCAGATCCCCTGAATACATCTTCAAAAAAAGTTAAAACTGGTCATATCCAGCCAGAAATAGAAGATCCATTCCCTGAAAGGACCAGAGACAATCATACTATCGATACTTCCAGGGTTTTCCTATTAAGTATAAATTTCCTTTTTTTTTTTTTTTTTTTTTGCCTTTATTTCGACTTCATTTTCTAGGTGTGTACCAAAGCGATATATGGTGGAGTTTACTGGTTCTCCAATATATAAAAACTCTAGCGGTTTTTTACTTTTCTGTAATGCTAACGTTGTAGAACAGTTAACCCCTACCCCTCCTTTTTTTTTCTTTTTTCTTTTTTTCTCTTTTTCTTTTTCTATCCCGTCTCTTTTTTCTCTCTCCTCTTAGAGGGATAATTAACAATAGTAGCTCTTCTTAGTTTGGTAGCCTGTTTTTAA